>UESW01004193.1:12746-182326 GCA_900491605.1 Calamus simplicifolius | reverse complement strand
AAATGCTTGTGTTTCAATTTAGCAAGACCTTGGCTAAGGCACTTCATGTGAAAGTCACATGATCACTAAAGTTGAAATCACTTTATGGATTTGCTGTTTAGAGTTGATAGGCTCTTAAGCCATCCTTAGCATTTGTGGTCAAAAGGATGAATTATACGGTAACTGTTTCTTAGGGTTCTTGGAGTTTGTTCAGCAACTCTTCGACCTATCCGGACGTCGGGTTCCATTGCTAGATGGGCACATCGATTAGTATAGAAAGTTATTTTTATGCTACCGGCTTAGGTTCAAACCTAGAGAGTCACACGCATGAAGTTTCCTATGATGATCTATTTGCTGATCAACGATTGAGAATCGTACATGATTTAATTAATCAATTTGATTGATTGAATTATCTCAATTGGGTTAAGTTCAAGTGAATAAGATTCAATTTGGTTTAAGTCTATTTGAAGGACTAGTCAATTTCAAATATTGATTTGAAATTAGACTTGGTTTGGATTTAAATAGATTCAGGACTAGACAAATTTGATTTGGGCTAGGACCATGATCTATGTAGGTTCAGTCCAATAAATTTAAATCAGCTTAAACCAAAACCCGAACCCAAACCCCTCGCAAAAAGGATCTCACATAATGAGATAACTTGATTAAATTCTGATGTAGAATTTAATATATTAATTTAATCTTCTTCAAACCATTTTCGTCAGAATTCTAAGTGTTAGAATTAAAGTGGAATTAATGAGCCTCTTTGAATTAACGAGACGATGAAATTCTATGTGATTAGAATTCATATCTCTTTGGTTTTCACCGAACGTCGGAATTAAACAAAAGGTTGCATCTCTTTGATTTTCACCGAAAGTCAGAATTAAACAAAAGGTTGCGTCTCTTTGGTTTTAACAAAACGACAGAATTCTAAGAGTTAGAATTGAGCCTATAAATTGGAGGACATCCCTCACCAGATAACAACAACGAGATGTTATGGATTGAATTTTTAAAGAGTTAGATTAGAAAATCTTGGTGTAATTATGGTGTCAGAAAAGGTTTGGTGGATCTTGGAAGAAGATTCAAGTGGGAGGATTCAAGATCAGCAAAATTATTTTTCCGCGAGTTAGTACTTTCGGAAATCCGATCATTCGGGGGCTTCGCGTGGACGATACTAGAGGCCGGACGATTGAACGACTGCAGAGCACAAAGGATTTACCTACTGTTCTTAAGGTGAGTGATTTGATCCCTAGATCTTAAGGTAGGCTTCAAGACGAGTAGTATGACTTCTCATCTTGAAGATTAAGATATGATCTTAATTATTTAATTTATATGCATTATTTAGATCAAACGATCTTATAATATAAGGCAGAGATATGATCTTGATGCATGTTAGATAGATTAATATGAAATCTTTAAATTTCTGCATTGATAATTATTATCAAAATTAAAATATCCATGCCTCGGGGATTATTTCTCCCTACAAGGCATGCACGGCCAAGGCCCTCGCAACCAAGGCGCATGCGCGGCCTTGGCCCTGCACGGCCAAGGCCCGCGCCGCACGCCCTTGGTCGGGCAGGGCCATAGCCGTGCATGCTTTGGCCGCGCGGGCCTTGGCCTTGCGCACCTTGGCCATGCAGGCCTTGGCCGGGCAAGGCCACGACCGCGCTTGCGCCTTGGCCGCAAGGGCCTTGGCCGTGCGTGCCCTGTAGGGAGAAATAATTTTCGAGGCATGCATATTTTAATTTTGATAACAATTATCAATGCAGAAATTTAAAGATTACGTATTAATCTATCTAACATGCATCAAGATCATATCTCTGCCTTATATTATAAGATCGTTTGATCTAAATAATGCATATAAATTAAATAATTAAGATCATATCTTAATCTTCAAGATGAGAAGTCATACTACTCGTCTTGAAGCCTGCCTTAAGATCTAGGGATCAAATCACTCACCTTAAAATAGTAGGTAAATCCTTTGTGCTCTGCAGCCGTTCAATCGTCCGGCCTCTAGTATCATCCACGTGAAGCCCCCGAATGATCGGATTCCTGAAAGTACTAGCTTGCGGAAAAATAATTTTGCTGATCTTGAATCCTCCCACTTGAATCTTCTTCCAAGATCCACCAAACCTTTTCTGACACTAGAATTACACGGTCGGATGACTTGGCATGGACCGTTGCTCGGAGTGCGGACGCAAGGCATGGATGGGCGTGTGGCTCACATGGTTGGATGACTTAGCGGATAGTTGCTCAAAGCGCGGATGCAAGGCACGGTCGGGCGCGTGGCTGGCCGAAGGACTAAGCGGGGTTTCAGTTGCCAAGGATTTCAAAATTACCAGCGGTTGGGGGATATGTCCATCGCAAGGCTTATATGTATAGCCCTGATTTCTTTCGGCAGAGGACACACACCATTTGGGTAAAGACCTTGGGGTGGGTCGAGTGTGTGCATGTATCTTCGGAATTCATAACGAAGTTACCTTTCTTCTTCTATCTTGAGTGGGATAGGCCGGCTGGATTCAGAGAAGTCTAGCGCTGCACAAGGCTGTGGCAAGGAAAAATTTTAGTCCAGACAATCGGCCCTATGACAGTGGTATCAGAGCTATACATATAAGCCTTACGGTGGACAGTTCCCCCAACCACTGGGAATTTTGAAATTCTTGGCAACCAAAACCCCACTCAGGCCTTCGGCCAGCCACTTGCCCGGCCGTATGAGCCACGCGCCCATCTGTGCCTTGCATCCGTGCTCCGAGCAACGGTCCGCTAAGTCATTCAACCATGTGAGCCATGCGCCCATCCATGCCTTGCGTCCGCGCTCCGAGCAACGGTCCACGCTAAGTCATCCTACCGTGTGAGCCACGCACCCATTCATGCCTTGCATTCGCGCTCTGAGCAACGGTCCGCCAAGTCATTCGACGTTTGCCACATCATGGTCCCATCGTTGACATGTGGACTTCATGGCCATTCCTTGTCCGGCACAAGGATTTCCATGGCCATGCCCATCCGGAGCCGTGGCCATGCCCAAGACCCATCCTTGCCTCGGAGCATCCTGTGAGTACCACCCCTCAATATTTTGGTGCAGCCACCAATCTTCTGCCTTGGCTGCGTGCGCCTTGACCGCGCCGGGCCTTGGTTGCACGGGCCTTAGCTGCGCAGAGCCATGGCTGCACATGCCCTTGGCCGCGCGTGCCCATGGCCGTGCAGGGCCTTGGCCGCGCGGGAGGTTTGGGCGCGCGCCATGGCCGCGCTGGGCCATGGCTGCGCGTGGAAAATGTTGAGTCGGCGCTCACAAGGCCAGGGGCCCAGGCCACTATGCTGCTCAGATTGCTGGAACCCCTAGGGTGGCAGAAGGCTGAAGGCTATGCCAGAATATTGAGGGGAGGAACTCACAGGATGCTCCAAGGCAAGGATGGGTCTTGGGCATGGCCACAGCTCCGGATTGGCATGGCCTTGGCATTCCTTGCGCCGCCAAGGGATGGCCATGAAGTCCACATGGCAATAATGAGACCGTGATGTGGCAAAGGTTGGATGATGTGGTGGATGACTTGGCAGACCGTTGTTTGGAGCGCGAACGCAAGGCATGGATGGGCGCGTGGCTCACACAATCGGATGACTTGGTGTGGACCGTTGCTCGAAGCGCGGATGCAAGGCATGGATGGGCGCATGGCTCATATGGTCGGATGACTTAGCAGACCGTTGCTCGAAGCGCGGACGCAAGGCACGGACGGGCGCATGGCTGGCCGAAGGCCTGAGTGGGGTTTTAGTTGCCAAGGATTTCAAAATTCTCAGCGGTTAGAGGAACTGTCCACCGCAAGGCTTATATGTATAGCCTTGATGCCTTTCGGTAGAGGACACACACCATTTGGGTAAAGACCTTGGAGCGGGTCAAGTATGTGCATGTATATTGGGAATTCATAACGAAGTTACCTTTTTTCTTCTATCTTGAGTGGGATAGGATGGCTGGATTCGGAGAAGTCTAGCGCCGCACAAGGCCGTGGCAAGAAAAAATTTTAGTCAAGATAATCGGCCTTGTGACAGTGATCTTTACAAAAAATCCTTCCTAGTAATTGCTAGAAAATTAATTTAGAAATTTAAATATAAAATATAAACAAAATATAAAAAAGGATCTTGCTGGTCGAGGCATGTTAGACACTGCCCTAAGGATCAGATTTTCGCCCATTCGTGCAGGTTATTGGTGATATATTCCTAAGGTACAACGACCCGGCTCGATCCGATCCTCCTACAATAAGCACGATCACGTGGAGTAGCAACCCAATGATTACCTTCAGATGCACAAGAAAAAATCAATAAAAATTTAAAATAAAATGAGATGAAATAATTATTGATTGGGCTACTCAAAATAATTCTACGATTGATTCATACCTCAATCTGAATCCCTGAGCCTATTTATAGGCTTAGCTTATAAAAGCTTCAACGGATTGGCCCATAATGGCTTTAAAGTCCTGATAATTGTTAGCCCCAAATCACGTTAAAAATCTGGACTAAAATTTTTACTTGCCATAGCCTTGTGCGGCGCTAGACTTCTCCGAATCCAGCCAGCCTATCCCACTCAAGACAGGTGCGGTGGCAAGAATTTCTCGCAGAGTATGACTTTCAATGGGAGCATAAACCTGGGAAGCATAACCAGGTTGCAGATGCTTTGAGTAGGAGAGGTGTCTAAGAGATAGTCGTTGCTATCTCTCAAATTGAAGCAGATTTTTCTGTGTTGGGGAGATTGTTGAAAAATTATATGCCCCAATCTATCTTATTGATTTTGATGATTACCAAAAGCCATGTGTATATTAAATGATGTAATGAGTTTATTTACATGAGCAATAAATTTATTTAGAATAATGAATGAGAATGTTAAAGTATAACTTTAATCAAATTGAAAGTAACTTCATGTTCAATGTTTAAGCTTTCAAAAAGAAATTTTATACTTAATATGTTAATCAATGAGTTTTTGGAACATTTCTTGAATTGATTCTTAATATCAATTTTATTATATTCAAGTTAAAATATTAATTTAAAATGAATCTGGAACGAATTTAAAGTCAATCAGAAAACTTTCTGATTTTTGATACGTTCCGGAGCCGACTCTTGAGTTTCAGAGTTGACTCCACTCAGAGTACAGAAATGACTGTCTGTCTCGAGTCGACCCATGCAATTTCTCGAGTCGACCCCCGATTTTGTCGAGCCGACTCCATGACTGTGCGAGTCGACTCCGCTCAGACACCAGAGGTGTGTTTTTCTGAGCACTTCACGAGTCGACCCCCAACTTTTCATGAGTCGACCCCCGACTGTCAGGAGTCGACACTTTACTTTTGATGAGTCGACCCTATAACTTTCTGAATATTTCTATTTTTGGTATCACGACCTCGAGCCGACTCGCAGAAAGCATGAGTCGACTCCAGCAAATCTGGGCGAAATTTTTTCGAATGCCAACTCAGCGTCAACGGTAAGATTTTTAATTAACGGCTATTTTTCTTTGTTTCTAACGGCTATATTTTTGCAGAATCTATAAATAAAGAAGCCGTTTTCAAATCAAAGAGATACAAATAGAGAGATATTCATTTCAAGAGAAAAGAAAAGAAAAATCGGAAAAACAGAGCTTCATTTGAAAAAATCCGTGATTCAAAATAGAGTGAAAGAAAGAGTGTGAAAACCAAGGAAGCTCCTTCTGTGTTCAAGCTCAACAATCCAAGGAAGCTTCAGAAGAAAATCCAAGAGCTATTCAAGAGCATCTCAAGGGATTTTCAACACTCAAAGAAAAGAGGAAAAGCTCAAATCAACTCCAACATACATTCAGTGAAGAATCCAAGCTGAGGCCCGATTCTACACTTTAAAGGAGTTGAGGAAAAGAAGAAAAGCTCAAAGCCAACCAACTGCAAATCAGGCTTTTCTAAACTTCATTTATATATTTGTTTATCTGCTCATTAAGGAGCTTTGTAACTGAAAAACAATACTTTTATTCCTTGTGTCTAGTTCAATCTGGGGGATTGAACTAGTTGAGGTAGTCTTACCTCGGTACAAGCTTGGTAAAGCTTGGGTTAGGATTTTTTGTGCTGGTGAGCCCTTGAAAACCAGCTGGGTTCGTTGTGATCCCGGAAAAATAACAAGTTTGAGTTGTGAGCTTGTAAAACAACTCTGCTGTAATCTAGGGTGATTATAGTGTGGACCCAAGTGAATCTTGGGAGTGGACGTAGGTGTTGGATACACCGAACCACTATAAAATCTTTGTGTTTGCCGTGCTTCCATTGACTCTTTCTCTATCTCTGTTTTATTCATGCATTTTGTATTTGCATTGCTATTGCCTTCATTCTTATTAAGCAAACATTTTTAAAAGGCTAATTTTTAAAGAACCCAATTCACCCCCCCCCCTCTTGGGTTGTCATCTGGGCCAACAATTGGTATCAGAGCTAGTGCTCATTAGATTTTGATCACACGATCAAGAGCTAAAGTTCCAAATGGCAACACAATTGGATCATTTGCTGAAGGTCATTCTACTAATAGACCTCCACTGTTTAATGGTTCAAATTATTCATATTGGAAAGCTAGAATGAGGATATTCATTCAAGCTTCTGATTATGAGCTTGGGGTGTTATATCAATGGACCTAGTACACCCACACATGTTATTGATGGCACTATTGTTCCTAAAGCCCGAAAGGGACTGGAATGATAATGATAGGAAAATGGCACAGCTTAACGCTAAAGCCATGAATGTCTTATATTGCTCCTTAGATGCTAATGAGTTTAATAGAATCTCCACATGTAATTCCGCAAAGGAGATTTGGGATAGACTTGAGGTTACCCATGAGGGTACCAATCAAGTAAAAGAATCTAAAATTAATATCTTGTTCATAAATATGAATTATTTAGCATGGAACAATCTGAAACCATTGCATGCATGTTCACTAGATTTACAGATATTGTGAATGGTTTGAAAAGTCTTGGTAAGAATTTATACTAACTCTGAACTTGTTCGAAAAATTCTTAGGTCATTACCAAGATCATGGGAAGCAAAAGTGACAGCAATCCAAGAAGCTAAGGACCTCAACACTTTACCCTTAGAGGAGCTTCTAGGATCTCTTATGACCCATGAGCTGACATGAGGCAGCATGTAGAGGAGGACACAAAGAAAAAGAAAGTAATTGCCCTCAAAGCTGCAAAAGAAGAAGAGAGCAGCAGTGATGATGATGATGATAATGATGAAGAGACTGCTCTCTTAGCAAAGAAATTTAAAAGATTCATGAGGAAAAGAAACCCTTCCAAAAAAAAATTTGGAGCTAAAATGGAAGGAGAAAAGGAAAAAAAGGACAAGGACAAGGACAAAGAGAAAGACCCCTTGACTTGCTATGAGTGTAATAAACCGGGGCATTTAGGATATGATGTCCACAATTGAAGAAAGCCTACAAAAAAAAAAGAAGGCATATGTGGCAACATGGACTGACAGCAATGAATCTTCTTCCGAAGAAGAAGAACAAAAAGAAGTTGCAAATATGTTTCATGGCGGACGACAACGATGAGGTAAGTTCCGAAACCCTTGCGATGAATTTACATTTGATGAAATGTTTGATGCTTTTAATGAACTTGTTGGGGATTTTAAATTTTGAAAAAGAAATACAAGATTTTGAAAAATGAAAACTTAACTTTCATTCAAGAAAAATGAAAATCTTAATAATGAAGTTAAGAAACTTAAATCTGAAAATAAAATTTTAATAAAAGAAAAGAATCAATCTCTAATGAAAATAATAAACTAAGGAAAGAGGTTGAAAACATAAGAACATAGTTGATAAGTTTACATTAAGCTCAACTAAACTTAACATGTTATTAAATAGTCAAAAAGCTGTTTTTGACAAAGCCGGATTAGGATATAACACTTTAAGAAAACAAAAATCACTTAAAAATATTTTTGTAAAAGCTGGCCAAAGTAATATTACATGTTTAAATGTAATCAAAAAGGACATAAATCTTTGAATGCAAAATTCTAAAACCTAATAAAAACTTGAATTTAAAGCTAAGAAAATATGGGTTCCGAAAGGAACAATTTATTGCTACTAACCATGAAGGACCCAAGAAAGCTTGGGTACCTAAACATAAAGTTTGATGATATTGCAGGAATGTCTTGTGGCCAAAAGATCAAAGAGAAAGTGGTATCTTGATAGTGGCTGCTCAAGACATATGACGGGTGACAAAGAAGAATTCATCACCCTAGAAGAAAAGAAAGGAGGAGTTGTTACATTTGGCGATAATGGCAAAGGCCAAATCTTGGGGTTTGGTAACATTCAAATAACTCCCTCCATATATATTGAAGAATGTACTTTATGTTGATGGTTTAAAGCATAACTTAATTAGTATAAGTCAATTATGTGATAAAGGTTTTAAAGTTTCTTTTGAATCTTCTTTATGCACTGTAGCTAATCCCATTGATAATAGCATTGTTTTTATTGGAAATAGAAATGGCAATGTATACATGATTGATTTAGACAAATTGTCTACTAATAATCATTGCTTAGTTGCTAATAATGCTAATATGAATGAGATTGGTTGGTTGTGGCATCGAAGATTAGGTCATGCAAGCACACACCTTATTTCAAAACTAATTAAATGGATTTAGTAAAAGGTTTACCTAAATTAGATTTTGAAAATAACAAAATATGTGATGCATGTCAGTTTGGAAAACAAACTAGAAGTTCTTTAAATCTAAAAATATTGTTTCAACTTCTAGGCCATTAGAGCTACTTCACATGGACCTTTTTGGACCAACTAGAACCACAAGTCTAGGAGGAAAGAAATATGGTCTAGTGATTGTAGATGATTACTCTAGATATACTTGGGTAATGTTTTTAGCTCACAAAGATGAGACTTTCTCGATATTCCTGAAATTCTTCAAGAAAGTCACAAATGAGAAAAACACTACTATAGTGTCTCTAAGAAGTGATCATGGAACAGAATTTGAAAATCACTTATTTGAAAGTTTTTGCAATGAAAATGGAATTAATCATAACTTTTCAGCCCTAGGACTCCACAACAAAATGGTGTAGTTGAAAGAAAAATAGGACTCTAGAAGACATGGCCCGTACCATGCTATGTGAAAGTAAACTCCCAAAGTATTTTGGGCGGAAGCTATTAACACAGCATGTTACATCTTAAATAGAGCTTAATAAGACCAATTTTAAAGAAAACACCTTATGAATTATGGAATGAAAGAAAACCCAACATTAAAATACTTTCATGCATTTGGATGTAAATGTTTCATTCATAATAATGGTAAAAACAATTTAGGAAATTTGATGCTAAATCTGATGAAGGAATATTCTTAGGATATTCAACAACTAGTAAAGCATATAGAGTATTTAACAAGAAAACTTTAGTTGTTGAAGAATCCATTCATGTAGTTTTTGATGAATCTTTAGCAACTATTCTGAAAAATTTGATGATGAGAAGATACAAACATAATTGAAAAAGATCTTGAAAAATTAATATTGAAGTATCTTCTAGATCATGAGCAAGACGCTAAAGATAATGATTCACATAAGGATGATGATACTAACACTAATCATAATGATGTAGATCTACCAGGGATTGGAGATATGCTTATAGTCACCCTAAGGAATTGATTATAGGTGATCCATCTCAAGGAATAAGAACTAGATCATCTATGAGAAATATTAGTAATCATCTTGCATTTGTATCACAAATTGAACCTAAAACTATTGAAGAAGCTGAAAAAGATAATAATTGGATGTTAGCAATGCAAGAAGAATTAAATCAATTCACTAGAAATAATGTATGGACCTTAGTTGAAAGACCTAAAAATCATTCTGTTATAGGATCAAAATGGATTTTTAGAAATAAACTAGATGAAAATGGCATAGTAATTAGAAACAAAGCTAGATTAGTTGCAAAAGGATATAATCAAGAAGAAGGTATTGATTTTGATGAAACCTTTGCACCAGTAGCTAGATTAGAAGCCATTAGACTATTACTTGCATTTGCATGTCATATGAATTTTAACTTATTTCAAATGGATGTAAAAAGTGCTTTTCTAAATGGATTTATAAATGAAGAAGTATATGTAGAACAACCACCAGGTTTTGAAGATCACGAATTTTCAAATCACGTTTTTAAATTGCACAAAGCATTATATGGTTTGAAACAAGCACCTAGAGCTTGGTATGATAGGTTAAGTAAATTTTTAATTGAAAATGATTTTATAAGAGGAAATGTTGATAAAACATTGTTTTTGAAAAGAAAAGGTAAGGATTTATTAGTAGTTCAAATATATGTTGATGATATTTTTTGGTGCTACTAACAATATTCTATGTCAAGAATTTGCAAGTTGATGCAGGGCGAATTTGAAATGAGCATGATGGGAGAACTCAACTTCTTCCTTGGACTCCAAATCAAACAAAGCAAAGAGGGAATCTTTATCAACCAAACAAAGTACACAAGAGAAATTTTAAAGAAGTTTGGTATGGAATCAATGAAACCCCTCGGAACACCAATGAGTCCTTCATGCAAGCTGGACAAAGATGAAGAAGGTAAGAAGGTTGATCAAAAATATTATCGAGGTATAATCGGATCCCTACTTTACTTAACTGCAAGTAGACCAGATATAATGTTTGCTGTTTGCTTATGTGCTAGATTTCAGTCTGAACCTAAAGAATCACACTTAATTGCTGTTAAAAGAATACTAAGATACTTAAGTGGAACAAAAATGTAGGTTTATGGTATTCTAGAGACTCAACATTAAATCTGATTGCATACACTGATTCTGATTATGCTGGATGTAAGTTAGATAGAAAAAGCACAAGTGGTGCATGCCAATTCTTAGGAAGTAACTTAATCTCATGGTTTAGCAAAAAGCAAAATTCAGTTGCATTATCAACTACTGAAGCTGAATATGTAGCAGCTGGAAGTTGCTGTGCTCAAATCCTATGGATTAAGCGACAACTTGAAGACTATGGTATCACACTTGATAAAACACCTATAAATGTGATAACACAAGTGCAATCAATCTAACAAAAATCCAATTCAACATTCTAGAACAAACACATAGAAATTAGATATCATTTTATAAGAGAACATGTTGCAAATAATGAAATTTGTCTTGACTATGTTAACACTGAAGAACAATTAGCAGATATATTTACAAAACCCTTAAGTGAAGAAAGATTCTGTTATCTTAGAGGAGAGTTAGGGATTTGTGATCCATTAGAATGAATTTGAAACCCCTAAGGAAAGTTTATCTAAAATTCTTTCAAATCCTTGATCTTTAAGGAAATCTTATCTAGAATTCACATCTAATTGATCTATTCAAATCCAATGATTATTTTATCAATTTTTATGATCAATTTCGGACACATTTCAGAAATTTCATGTTTTTGCTCTGAAATGGTCTCGGAGCCGACTCGGTGAGTATCGGAGTCGACTCCAGGTTTCTACTGAAACTCTTGAGTCGACCCCTTCTCGGCGCGAGTCGACTCCACTTCGGGATGGTTTTCTGTGACTGTCCGGAGTCGACCCCTCGCTTTGCGGGAGCCGACTCGAAGTGGTCCCAGGTCGATTTATCTAGGGCAGAGTCGACTCGCCGTTCATTTCAATCGTCTCGAATCTCAAAATACTCTCTCCAAAACACTTCCAGACCTTCCAAATTCCCTAGAATCCCTGATTAACCCTTCCAATCGATCAATGGCCCCTAAAACTCGAGGATCTAACCTTTGTGCGGCCGGTGTTAAGAGGAAGAGGGCTGAGGAAGACCGTAAGCGTCCGGTTCGTGAGCCTTCACCTAGCTCGGATTCAACATCATCTTCCTCAACTCCAAATGCTTCTCCATCTACAGCTCCTTCTCAGGTAGATAGACTCGCTGATAGAATCATAACTACGGGGAGAAAAGTAGATTTTGAATTGTTTGAGGCTGAGGGATTTCTTTTGGGAAGACAGTTGATAGAGATGGGTTGGGAAAAGATCTGCTCCTTAGATTGCCCTACTATCCCGCCCTTGTCAAGGAATTTTATAAGAATCTATCTAGAGGAGATAATGGTCTTATAAGCATTGTTAGAGGAAACCGAATTTCTGTGACTGTAGAGCTGCTTTCAAGATTGTTGGATCTACCCATGTCAGGAACTTCCACATTTTCTTCGGATGACAGAAGCCCAGCACTGTCTAGACTACTTAACCGGGAGGTTGTCGGTTTTGAGGAAGTTTTTGCCAATCAGTTATCCTTAGAACTGAGACTGCTCCACAACATCTGTAGTAGAATCCTTTTCCCCAAAATTGGGAGATTCGATTATGTGTCAGAAAGGGATATTTTTGTGATGGATGCAATTGTAACGGGTAAACCCATTAACCTTCCTAGTATGATTTTATGGTATATTGCCGACTGTGGAGGTAAGAGAAAATCAAGCTTGCCCTATGGCATGATCCTCACTAAAATTTTCCAGAGCCAAGGGATTGTCATTTCTGATAGTGAGCCTATGAGGAACTTGAGACACACAGATTTTTACAGCTTGGCCACTATACATAGGATGGGATTTGTTAAGAAGAACGGAAAATGGGAAAGGAAAGGTTTGATAGAGGAAAGAGCAGCGGATGCTGAGGCACGGGACCATCGGTTAGACACTCTTCGCCTGCACCTCCGAGCCCTCCTATTTCTGCTCCTGCTCCTACCCCTGCTCCATTGTTTGATCAAGCTTCATCTTCATCAGTTGGCTTCACTGAACTTCAATTAAGGCAACTCAAAGGCCTTCTTGATGATCAGTCTGAAATTAAAATCAGAGTTTGAAAACAAGTTTATGAATCTCAAGGAAACTCTATACTCTTTGGATGACCGAATCACCAAAATAGAATCTACTCTCAGCACTTCTCAGATCTTTAAGTGGAGATCTAAAGAACATTTTTGAAGAACTTAAAGATATGCGGAGATGGCGAAACTTATGCTAAAAGCAACGCTGAGCTACAAGATAAAATTTTGACTGCTTGCACCTTTGTGGATGAGAGACTAAAGGACTATGTGAAGTTACAATCTGATGGAATGAAAAATATTGATCATTTGACTAGGATTGTTAGGACTCACTTTTAATGTATTAGATACTCAGTCCTTGCAATGTATTGAAGTTAGTTTATGTTTTACATTTTGGTATCAATGTATTAGACACTTTGATGTATTAGACACTTTGATGTAATGAATTATCTTTTTGAATACTCAATGTATTTCTTCCTATCATCAATGAATGAATGATTTTGTTAAATCAAATCTTGAATGAATAAATAATAATGTTTATTGCTTCTCTACCTTTTTGTTGATAACAAAAAAGGGGGAGAGTTTTATAGTTTTATAACTGTATATGCATATGGGAGAAATTGATTAATCAAATATATTAAAATGATTGAATGAATGAGATGGGATATTTATTTAAGTTTCATAGGGGGAGCTACCTCATTCAGGGGGAGCCTAAGCCTAACTATGAAATCAAAATAAATTCACGAATCAATCATGCATAAACTCAATGTTTTTGTCATCATCAAAAAGGGGGAGATTGTTGGGGAGATTGTTGAAAAATTATATGCCCCAATCTATCTTATTGATTTTGATGATTACCAAAAGCCATGTGTACATTAAAAGATGTAATGAGTTTATTTACATGAGCAATGAATTTATTTAGAACAATGAATGAGAATGTTAAAGTATAACTTTAATCAAATTGAAAGTAACTTCATGTTCAATGTTTAAGCTTTCAAAAAGAAATTTTATACTTAATATTTAATCAATGAGTTTTTGGAACATTTCTTGAATTGATTCTTAATGTCAATTTTATTATATTCAAGTCAAAATATTAATTTAAAATGAATCTGGAACGAATTTAAAGTCAATCAGAAAACTTTCTGATTTTTGATACGTTCCGGAGCCGACTCTTGAGTTTCAGAGTCGACTCCACTCAGAGTACAGAAATGACTGTCTGTCTCGAGTCGACCCATGCAATTTCTCGAGTCGACCCCGATTCTGTCGAGCCGACTCCATGACTGTGCGAGTCGACTCCGCTCAGACACCAGAGGTGTGTTTTTCTGAGCACTTCGCGAGTCGACCCCCAACTTTTCATGAGTCGACCCCCGACTGTCAGGAGTCGACACTTTACTTTTGATGAGTCGACCCTATAACTTTCTGAATATTTCTATTTTTGGTATCACGACCTCGAGCCGACTCGCGGAAAGCATGAGTCGACTCCAGCAAATCTGGGCGAAATTTTTCGAATGCCAACTCAGCGTCAACGGTAAGATTTTTAATTAACGGCTATTTTTCTTTGTTTCTAACGGCTATATTTTTGCAGAATCTATAAATAGAGAAGCCGTTTTCAAATCAAAGAGATACAAATAGAGAGATATTCATTTCAAGAGAAAAGAAAAGAAAAATCGGAAAAACAGAGCTTCATTTGAAAAAATCCGTGATTCAAAATAGAGTGAAAGAAAGAGTGTGAAATCCAAGGAAGCTCCTTCTGTGTTCAAGCTCAACAATCCAAGGAAGCTTCAGAAGAAAATCCAAGAGCTATTCAAGAGCATTCAAGGGATTTTCAACACTCAAAGAAAAGAGGAAAAGCTCAAATCAACTCCAACATACATTCAACGTGAAGAATCCAAGCTGAGGCCCGATTCTACACTTCAAAGGAGTTGAGGAAAAGAAGAAAAGCTCAAAGCCAACCAACTGCAAATCAGGCTTTTCTAAACTTCATTTATATATTTGTTTATCTGCTCATTAAGGAGCTTTGTAACTGAAAAACAATACTTTTATTCCTTGTGTCTAGTTCAATCTGGGGGATTGAACTAGTTGAGGTAGTCTTACCTCGGTACAAGCTTGGTAAAGCTTGGGTTAGGGTTTTTGTGCTGGTGAGCCCTTGAAAACCAGCTGGGTTCGTTGTGATCCCGGGAAAACAACAAGTTTGAGTTGTGAGCTTGTAAAACAACTCTGCTGTAATCTAGGGTGATTATAGTGTGGACCCAAGTGAATCTTGGGAGTGGACGTAGGTGTTGGATACACCGAACCACTATAAAATCTTTGTGTTTGCCGTGCTTCCATTGACTCTTTCTCTATCTCTGTTTTATATTGCATTTTGTATTTGCATTGCTATTGCCTTCATTTTTATTAAGCAAACATTTTTAAAAGGCTAATTTTTAAAGAACCCAATTCACCCCCCTCTCTTGGGTTGTCATTTGGGCCAACATTCTGATAAAATCCGAGAGGAGGCTCAGTCGGATGTGGGATATCAGAGGCTGCTTCAACAAGTCCGGGATGGTGAAACTCAGCGATATTGGCTAGAAGACGATCTTTTAATGGCGAAAGGCGGTCGTGCCTATGTTCCTCAAGGTGGAGGACTACGGACTCAGTTGTCGAGGGAAACTTACGACCCTCAATAGGCTGGTCATCCGGGCAGAGAGCACATGATGGCTCTCTTATCTCGCTCCTTTATTTGGCGAAGGATGGAGCAAGAGATTGAAGCTTATGTCAAATCTTGTCTTATCTACCAACAAGATACGGTGGAAAGACGGAAGGAAGCAAGCTTGCTGCAGCCTCTTTCAGTTGTGGAGAAGCCATGGATTTTTGTGTCTATAGTTTTCATTGGCGGGTTTTCAAACGTTGATGGCTTGTCATCCATTCTGATGGTGGTGGATCGCTTTTTTAAGTATGCTGTTTTTATCCCAACAACAGGAGAATGTCCTGTAGGGATGGCTGCGGATTTATTCTATTGAAATGTGGTAAAAAAACTTTGGATTGCCTGCAAAAATTATCAGAGATCGAAATGCTCGGTTCACGAAAAGGTTTTGAATTCATCTTTTTCAATTGGTAGAATTAAAGTTGGAATTTTTTACTACCAATCATCCTTAGATTGGTGGCTATACTGAACGGATGAATGGGAGAATACCTTCGGCATTGTGCCTAAAAAATCGGTTCCGAAAGCACCTTTAAACCAACCTACCCGACCAGACCCGGCCCAACCCGTGGACGCCACCCTTTAAACCCTGAAACGACTCGGAAGTCCGAAGCCCCTGAGGCCTAAAAACCCTTGCCCCTCTCTACGCCTCCTTCGTGAGTTGCCTCCAACGATGGAGGTGGTGATCGCGTCGTCTTCCGTCGACGCCGGCATCGGGTGCTGGGACCTCCACTCTGGTGCCGAGCAGCTCCGCTATCGCTCCTGCGCCTCCACTCCCCACGGCCTCCTTTCCGTCTCCCGCCGCTTCCTCGCCTCCTCACAGGCCCGCGACTCCCCCGCCGCCGCCTCCTCCCCCATCTTCTTCTGGTCCTGGGACAAGGTTTTCCCCCATCTCAACCCCCTCTTTTGTGTTGTTTTTCTCGATCAATTAGGTGATTTCTGATCCCCTCTTCTCTCTTCTCTCAGCCACAGGTGGAGGTTAGGAGCTTTCCGGCGGAGCCGATTGGCCCCCTTGTTTCCAATACCGAAGGAACGTACATCATTGGTGGTGGCTTCTCCGGGACCATATACCTGTGGGAGGTGATTTCTTTTGCTGTCCTACCTTGGGATTTGTTTGTCAAATTTTGATTTTTTTTTGGGCCCTCCTCTTCTTTATTCCATACTAATTATTTATATACCGATTGGATTTTAATTCCATTATCATCTTTGATTCATGCCCCATTATCTTGGAGGTAAGGTATTTTTCTTTCTTTTCTTTGTCGGGGAGCAGACCTGGAGGCAAGGTTTTTCGTTCAATTTACATGTGTATGCAAAAACATGATTTTGATTTTATCTGTTACTTCAATTCATGCTTATAAATAACAACTATTTGAGGTAAAAATTTTCTTCGGCATGAACTCACGAACCAAAACGTAAATTTTTTATCCCGTCCTCCTCTTTGATCCTTTTACTTACTGGAGGGGAAAAATCATGTATTCGCGAAAGGAATGATTTTGGTATTCGGCTTAGACTTGTACATTTAATTTTTATTCAGTACTTAAATCCATTCCCACTAAGAAATTGATAAACATAAACTCACACATCCCATTGCTCCAGATAGCAAGTGGGAAGCTGCTCAACAAGTGGTATGCGCACTATCGGTCTGTCACTTGTCTCATCCTCTCTGATGATGAGTCATTGCTGATCTCTGGGTCTGAGGATGGATGCGTCAGAGTTTGGTCCCTTTTGATGTATGTTTATTCTTGTTTTCTTCTGCAAGAATTGTTCTTCGTTTTTGTCTTTTACTCTAATGAAAATAACTTTATTTGGAATTGTTTGTATATCCTAAATATTCCACAGGATGTTTGATGATATGGGAAAGGTGTCTGCAAGAAATCTCTACAGATATAGCTTCTCTGATCATGCTCTGCGTGTGACTGATGTTGTTTCAGGCTATGGGCTATGCAACTCCATTGTCATCTCATCTTCAGAGGATCGTACATGTAAGGTTCGGTATGTTGTTCCTATTAGTTTCAAGTGAGCAATGCAAGCAGAGCGAACTTGATAATTTTCAACTTGCAGTTGATTGATAGTGACCCTATGGTTAGTGACAGTTTGAGTGAAGTGTTGCTATGGTTAGCAGTTGGTGCATGGCTACCGAGATAGAGTAATGTGGAGGGCCTTGAATTCTTGCTGCAGCAGGCATTACACCACTATGTTATCTTCCTTCTTTCTTGTGGATTTGAATTAGAGACTACTAGAGAGTAAAGATATAAGACAAGAAAATTAATACACCAGCTACTTGTTGCCACATCAGACTGATCTAGAAAAGTGTAGAATCCTGGAACTTCTCTCCACAACTGGGAAATTTATTGCTATATGCTGAAAGTTCTATTGAATTGTGTTTTAGATTAAAATAAAATCTACTACTCTCAACTTTTACTAGATGCAATGCCAAATTTCAGGTCTTTGACCTTAGCTATGTATTAGACAAGTTATCTAGCTGGTCCCCTGTTCACTGAGTATAAGTGCATCATTTGCAGTACAAAAGAAAATTTTGACATTTCAGTTGCAATGGTTGCAACAATGACCTTCTTTTGGGATTGGCCTTATGATATATCGATTTACCTTTGCCATTCATAAAAATATGAGTTTATAATCTCAGCCATCAAGAATATCCTTGTATATCTTCTTCATCCTTTCTGTAGGACTTTGCATGTCATGTTGGTTATCACACATTTGTTTTGGAGACTCAGAAATTATCATATACTAATGCTTAGATAGAGAACCACTATGTAGTTGTTCACATCTGAATATCAGTGCAATGAGTAGAATATGAATGATAAATTTCATAGATGAATGCAATTCACTATATCATTTCTTGTTACCTTCAATCTTCATATGAACAGTTCTGGACTCTAGGAGAATTTCAGATGGTGCTTTCTGCCTGCATGGGTGGATTGTGTTTGATAGCAAAGGTCTCCTTGTAAGCCAGTTGTCCCAAGGTTTCGGGCATTTCTCTTACTGATGCCAAGGTGCACATGCGTGCATGCACGCACATCTTAGATTGTCCTAGAAGGTGAAGGATTGCTTGATTTTAGTCAGTTAGGAATCTGAAGTAATATTTATTTGGAAAGCCATTTTTTTATTATTGTAGTGGACCTTTAGGTTGATCAGAAGTCTTGAATCAAATTGAATCGCTTAGAGGGTTCTTTAGTAATCCAAATGGGATCGCTATAGTGATCTAAGATCATTAGTGATGAGGGGCAAAATCATCATTACATTAATATTCGTGCACGTGTCAAAAGGTTAGGATCACTTTCGATTTTCACCTGCCAGATGCTGTGTTCGAAAAAAAGACAATCTTCTCATCTTGGCAGGGTTAAGCCATCTTTCCATCTTGGCAGAGCCGAGCTACTTCCTCGTTTCAGCTAGGCCGAACCATTCTCATGCCTCAGCCTCGTTTCAGTTAGACTGAACCATTCTCATGCCTCGACGGGCTCAGAGCAGCCAAAAGCCAAGTATGACCTTTCGGCCACATTAGCTTTCGTCGTCTCAAAAGAAAAATCGAGCTAGGCACAGCTTGTTGCCTATAAATAATCAAATAACAGAATAACCGAATCTCAAAGCTCCGAATCAGCCTCTTCAGTCGTCGATCCTTGTAACAAACAGGATTCGAATCTCGTCGGCCTCGTAACGAACTTGATTCGAATCAGATTTTCATCATTTTGATTCCCCATTTTTCAAGACATGTTCGAAGAGTCAGGTGAACAAACCGACAACATTCAGACATCCTATAAATATCTTTTTCAAAATTCTTTCAAGTACGCTCGCTCTTTCACTGAAAAACTTCATTGAAGCTCAAGCAGAGCTCCTCGGCTCCCCGAGAGGCCATCCTAGAGAGACTCTTCTGCGAAAGCCTTCTTCTTATATCTGTTTGCTGTGAATCTTCACTGACTTGGGCGTCGGAGGGTCTTCCGTACAGGACCAACCTCAACGCTCACTGCGTGAGGACTGTCTTGCAAGTCCACCCAGACGAAAGATTGGCGTTCGGCTTCGGAGGTGGGCTGCACCCGAGTTGGAGAATAGATTTCTACAGCAACAGATTGGCGCTAGAGGAAGGGTTCCAAGTCCCATAAACTTGTGATTAAGGAGACAAAGCTGAAAACCAGAAGAACAACCCCTTAATGGCCAATCAGAGGAGGGCCACTTCCGATGCTCAGGATCAGGTCGCCCCCCAAAGGCCTGATCCCACAAACAATGTGGTGCCTCCACCACTGTCGCCGGCCGAGACTCCCTCACCATCGGCGACCGTGGTGATCCAGGACCAGTTCGCTACACTGGTTCAACAAGTGCAAGCCCTTGCACAGCTGGTCCAAGGACTCTAGAGGGCTCCTCATCCGATTGCCCCTGCTCCACAACTCCCTGATGGAGTTGTTGCTTCTGCTCCACCGACGACCTCTTCTTCCAATCCATTTGAGGTCGCAAGCCATCCCAGCAGCACAAAGAAGCTAGACTGGCGCAGCAAAGGGCTGGAGGGAAAAGCCTGCCTAGATCTCGGTGAGCTCGCTCTTTCTTTCCGACGATCTTCCATCATGACTCGACGCCGTCACTGTTTCCCCTCGACCGGCCTCCCCTACTACCTGGGACGAGGAGATCCGACGACAGATTCGGGAGATGCGTCGAGGGTGGTGGCAAGAGCTAGATGCCGTTAAGCAGGCTCCACAACCCCAGTCAAAGGCGGAGTAGGGCATCCTCTTCTCTGAGGAGATTATGCAGGAGATGATCTCTCCTCATGTCAAACTTTACACCATGGAACCATACCACGGATCTACTGATCCCGACGATCATCTGAGCAATTTTTGATCCATTATGATGTTTCATGGAGCGTCAGATGCGATCTTGTGCAAAGCCTTTCCTTTTACTCTTAGGAGGTCCGTCAGAACCTGGTTTAATAGCTTGAAGCTAGGTTCTGTCAATTCTTTTGATAAGCTGAGCTACCTATTTATCAGTCAGTTTGTCAGTAATCGCCACCACCGACGGAGGTCCGACTCCCTCTTCGAGGTCAAGCAACGAGAGGGGGAGTCTTTGAAGAATTATCTTGGCCGCTTTAACATGGCCATGCTAAAAGTAGACCACCTCAACCATGAGGTAGCCATGTTCGCCTTGGCGGACGGAGTATCGAAGGAGGGTGACTTCTATCTAGCCCTGGAGGTTAACTATACGAAGAGTCTCCGACATGATGGCCTTGGCAGACAAGTACGTCAGGGTTGAGGAGTCGTGAAGGTCAGCCCGGACCGAGCAGTCAAGGAGAAAGGAGGCTAAGGGCTCGGTGAAGAGTCGATTCCTTCGCCATACAAGCCTGCCTCATCGCCAAAGAGCTTTTCCATCGCCGCACAGAGATCGTACTCGGAGCTCGGCCTGAAGGTTCAACCAATACACCTCGCTCATCGTGCCAAGAGCATAAATCTTGATGGAGATCGAGCGTCAGATCCCTCGACCGCCGCCTCTCCGATGGAACGCAGTTCGGAGAGACATGACCAAGTACTGCCGATTCCATCGAGATCACGAGCACGACACCGAAGAATATTGGCAGCTTTGGAATGAGATTGAGCAGCTCATTTGACGGGGCAGGTTGGATCCGTTTAGAAGAGCTCTCGAGCCGAACAATGAAGGAGATTGCCAGCCTGAGCCTCGCTAACCTCCACCAAATCCTCCGGTCGTTGGCAATGTCAATATTATAGCAACGATCGGCTCCTCGTCGGCTCGGCTGGGCGAAGAAGAAAATCCACCAAAAAAGGCCCGGACCGATGAGCTTTCTTTTTCTGACGAGGACCTTTGGGCGATATAGTATTCGCATGATGATGCTTTGGTTGTCTCTCTCAATATGAATGACTATGATGTAAATTGAATTTTGGTTGATAGTGGAAGCTTTGTTAATGTTTTGTACTTTGATGCCTTTGTGAGGATGAAATTACGAATGGAAAACCTTCGAACCATAGACTCCACCTTAGTGGGTTTCACTGGCGACGTTATTATCCCCGCGGGGTCGTCACATTGGTGGTCCGAGCATGCGCTTGGCCTAGTATAGCCACCGTTCACACGGACTTCCTGGTAATCAAGCTTCAGTCTCCCTACAATGCGATCCTCGATAGGCTTGGACAGATCTCCCTCAAGGCCATTATCTCTATCCCTCATCTCGCTATGAAGTTCCCCACCGAATGGGGAGTGGGAGTTGTTCGAGGAAATTAGGCTGTGGCTCGGTACTGTTTTGTTGCTGACCTTCAATCTAGAAAGCCCAAGGTTGACAGACTGGACGCTCGGAAGGATTTTGCCGAGCAGCGAGGAGAACCAGCCGAGGAGCTCGAGGAAGTACCACTCGACGAGGCTTGGCCGGATCAAACTATTAAGATCGGGTCACAGTTGGAAGGGGAGCCCCGGCGATGCTTAATCGATTTCCTTCGGAGAAATGTAGACGTCTTTGCTTGGTCTGCTTCGCATATGCCAAGGATTAGCCCAGACGTTCTTGTCCATCGCCTTAATGTGGACGAAACGTTTCGGCCAGTCAAGCAGAAGAAAAAGAGCTTCGTCCATAAACGCCAGAAGGCTATTGAAGAGGACGTTGACAAGCTCATTAAAGTCAACTTTATTAGGGAAGTGAACTATTTTGACTGGCTGGCAAATGTTGTCATATGAAGAAGTCGAATGACAAATGAAGAATCTGCATCGACTTCACGGAGCTCAATAAGGCTTGTCTGAAGGACAATTTTCCTCTGCCTCGGATTGATTAGCTCGTGGACACTATCTCGTTCCACCAAATGTTGACTTTCATGGATGCTTATTCGGGCTATAATCAAATTCGAATGGCACCTGAGGATGAAGAAAAGACCACCTTCATAATCGACCGAGGTATTTACTGTTACTAAGTTATGCCTTTTGGTTTAAAAAATGCGGGCACAACATACCAGAGGCTGTTAGTTAATAAGGGTTTTAAAGAACAAATCGGTCAGAATATGAAGGTTTATGTTGACGATATGCTAGTTAAAAGCAAGGAGGCATCCCAGCATATTGATGATCTTGCAGAAAGCTTCACCACACTCCGGAGGTATCAGATGAAGCTTAATCCAACCAAATGCGCCTTCGAAGTCAACCCTAGGAAGTTTTTGGGCTTCATGGTCTCCAACGAGGCATTGAAGCAAATCCATAAAAAATTCAAGCCCTGCAGCAAATGGCGCCTCCAGGGTCGGTTAAAGAAGTGCAACGTCTTACCGGGAGGGTAGTGGCTCTCAATCGCTTTATTGCTCGATCGATCGAGAGATGTTTGCCCTTTTTCAAGGTGCTTTGGTCGGCTAAGAACTTCCAGTGGACTTCGGACTGTCAGAATTCCTTTGAAGACCTCAAAAAATACCTCGGCTCGCCACCTTTTCTGAGCAGCCCAAGATTTGGGGACAAGTTCTACCTGTATCTAGCAGTGTCAGAAAGCGTCGTCGGGTCCGCGCTAGTTCGGGAGGAAAACAAAGTTCAAAAGCCGATCTATTATGTCAGCAAATTGCGTCGGAATGCTGAGATAAGGTATTCTCGAATTGAGAAGGTGGTGCTAGCCTTGGTAACATCCGTGGAAGTTACGACCTTACTTTTAAGCGCATACTGTGGTAGTCTTGACTAACCAACCCATCAAATCCGTAATTCATCATCCGAAGGTGTCAGGAAGGATGATCAAATGGGCTGTTGAACTGAGCGAATATGATATTCAATATCAGCCTCGCCTAGCCATCAAAGCACAAATTCTGGCAGATTTTCTTCTCGAATGTACCATACCCGAGGATGGATCCGCTCGGGATACTTTGAATCGCCGAAGCCCGAAGATCCCTAGCTGCTACATGTAAATGGATCTTCCAACAAGAATGGCTCTGGTGCCGACGTGGTCCTCACCAACTCAGAGGGAGCAACCTTTGAGTATAGCGTCCGCTTCTCCTTCCCAGTCTCTAATAATGAAGCTGAATATGAAGCTCTACTTAATGGACTCCGGATCGCCCGCGACTTAAAAGTAAAGAGATTGAATGCCTATACCGACTCCCAATTGGTTGTTGGTCATGTGCGAGGAGAATCCAAGGCCCGAGAGCCAAATATGATTCGGTATCTTCAAAAGGTGCACGATTTATTCCCCTGTTTTTTCAAACTCGAAGTGGGTCCCAATGGCTGAAAATGCGTGCGCCGACCTTTTATCTCGCTTGGCAACTACGGATTCGATGGATCTCGAGCGGAAATTCTATCTGGAAGTCCTGGAGAAACCTAGTATCGTCGACAGTGATCGTGTGATGCAGATCGAGGCCGAACCATCTTGGGTCGATCCAATTTTCAAATATCTCAAGGAAGGATCGCTTTCGACCAATAGAAAAGAGGCAAGGAAGTTGAAAATGCAAGCATCTCATTGTCTTACTTGACGATCAGCTATACAAACGATCCTTCTCCATGTCGCTACTTAAGTGCCTTCGTCCGTCGGAGGCCAATTATGCTCTTCGAGAAGTTCATGAAGGCATCTGTGGTAGGCATCTTGGCAGTCGAGCTTTGTGCCACAAGGTGTTGCGCCAGGGGTACTATTGGCCAACCATACAAAAGGATTCTGATAATCTTCTCCAAGCCTGTGACTCATGTAAGCGGCATGCAAACATCTAGAGGCTCCCCTTCGCTCACCTGACACCCATATTGTCTGCCTGACCCTTTGCTAAGTGGGGAATGGACATCCTTGGCCCTTTTTCTGTTGCCACGGGATAGAGAAAGTTTCTGTTTATAGCAATTGACTATTTCGCTAAGTGGGTCGAGGCCGAGGCAGTTGCTCAGATAACTGAGGCTCGGGCTAGAGATTTTGTATTGAGATCCATCATTTGTCGGTTCGGCCTTCCACACACTATTATCACCGACAACGGAAGACAATTTGACAAACTGAAGTTTCAAAAATTCTGCAAAGATCACAACATTTGTCATCGGCTCACATCAGTCGGTCACCCCCAAGCCAATGGAGAAGCCAAGGTGACCAACCGAACCTTGCTGCAAGGAATTAAAGCTCGGCTCAACAGGGCATGAGGCGGATGGGCAGAGGAGCTTCATCATGTCTTGTGGGCCTATCAAACCACTCAGAGGGTCCCCACGGGCGAGACTCCATTCAGAATGGCCTTCGGCACGGAAGTTGTCATTTCCATGGAGATAGGGCTACCTTCGCCACGGATGGAAAGCTATTCGGAGGAGTCGAACGACGACCAGCTTCGAACCAATCTTGACTTTGGTAGAAGAGATTAGAGAAAAGGCTCGAATCCGAATGGTAGCTCGTTATCAGTCCTCCCGAGTTAGGGGAAAATCTTTCTCCCCGGGTGATCTTGTGCTCGTAAGGTGTCTGTCTCCAAACCACTAGAATAAGGAAAGCTATTTCCGAATTGGGAAGGCCCCTATCAAATTACGAAGGTTATCAGGCCGGGCACATACAGATTTCAGGATCTAGATGAAAAATATATTCCCCGAACATGGAATTCAGATAATCTTCGGATATATTATCAGTAGAGTACGCTTCTATCGAACCCACTCTTTTATAATGAAATTTTATGATGATAATATTCTTGCATCAATTTTTCTCTCCAAAAGTTGTTGGCGAATGACGGGTTATACCCGAATCTTTCAACAAAGCCTCGGCAGGTCCGAGGGGTCTTCTTCGAACCTTGGCAGCGCCAAGTAAAATATAATTTCAATAAAGCCTCGGCAAGCTTGAGCACCCTCGGCAGGTCCGAGGGGTCTTCTTCGAACTTTGGCAGCGCCAAGTAAAATATAATCTCAGCAAAGCCTCGGCAGGCTTGAGCACCCAGGTCCGAGGGGTCTTCTCCGAACCTTAGCAGCGCCAAGTAAAATATAATCTTCAATAAAGCCTCGATAGGCCCGAGCACTCTCGGCAGGTTCGAGGAGTCTTCTCCGAACCTTGGCAGCGCCAAGTAAAATATAATCTCAACAAAGCCTCGGCAGGTCCGAGAGGTCTTCTCCGAACCTTGGTAGCGCCAAGAAAAATATAATCTCAACAAAGCCTCGGTATGCGTGAGCACCTTCGGTAGGTCCGAGGGGTCTTCTCCGAATCTTGGCAGCGCTAAATAAAATATAACCTCAACAAAGCCTCAGCAGGCCTGAGCACCCTCGGCAGGTTCGAGAGGTCTTCTCCGAACCTTAGCAACGCCAAGTAAAATATAATCTCAACTCAGCCTCGGCAGGACCGAGTGACTCTTCCAAGTCTCGGCATGACTGAGTGATTCAACCAAACCTCGGCAAGACCAAGTGATTCTTTCAAGTCTCGGTAGGACCGAGTGATTCTTCCAAGTCTCGGCAGGACCGAGTGATTCAACCAAGCCTCGGCAGGATCGAGTGATTCCTTTAAACATCGGCAGGACCGAATGATTCTTTCAAGTCTCGGCAGGACCGAGTGATTCTTTCAAACATCGGCAGGACCGAATAATTTTTTCAATACTTCGGCATGGCCGAGCTACTTCTCTAAGCCTCAGCGAAGTTGAACGACTTTTTCTTGTACTCTGGCAGATCAGGGCAAGTCACTTCTTACCTCACCAAAACGAGATAAAGTCCATTCCATCTCTCGGCACGACCGAGCCATTTATTATAGTTCCATTAAACTAAGAAAAGATTCTTGAGAAACTTTGGCATGGTCGAACTCCTATTGAGAATCGGCAAGGCCGTCTAGGCCTCCCTATAATTTAAGTCGAGGCATGTGCCCTCTTCGTGAAGGGCCAACGTAATCCGGTGCATATCGGCAGGCCTAAACCGAATTATCAAAATATTCGGTGAAAAGCTAAATCTCTAAAATGCCCCGACGTGTAATTATCGGACACGACCATCTAACTCTCTTCCTTATCGAAGGGGTGCCCTAATGGCTGTTTGCGTACCTCGGTGAGACCGAGTCTTTGTCCTGCACCCTCCGATCCAATGTATACGAGCGATTCATGCATTGAAAAAAAATACAAAGACAACAATACGAGCGATTCATCCAATGTATAAGAGCTAAATCTCTAAAATGCCTTGACGTGTAATTATCGGACACGACCATCTAACTATCTTCCTTAACGAAGGGGTGCCCTAATGGCTGTTTGCGTACCTCGGTAAGAACGAGTCTTCGTCCCGCACCCTCCGATCCAATGTATACGAGCGATTCATGCATTGGAAAAAAATACAAAGACAACAATACATCGGGAAAATTGGCATTTCGCAAAGCAGGAACGAAATAGCAAAAAGAGAAATGTGCGAAAAGAAAAAGTCCTTTTATTTCAATAATGTTTCATTACCAAAAAATTACAGCCTCTTGCAAGGCATTACAAGTGCATTACTACACAGGAAATACACAAAGAACAAAAGAAAGAACAAAAGAAAATGTTCAAACAAGCAAGTTTGGCCAACGACGCTGCTTCAACATAGCTTCCGTCCATGATTTGAAGAAATCGGAAAAGAACAAAAGAAAAGTTGCGATCCCCGAAATGCTGGGTAATGATATAGAGAAAAGAAGCCATCTGAAGGAACTCACCCCGGCTTTCGGAATATGGAATTCCTCATGATGCAGGGACATGGCCGGGCGCCACCATGGAAGATGAATAGCCTTAGGAAGAAGAGGTTTGACGATGAAGGTTACTATGGTTGACGGAAAGCCTGTGGAAACCATAGCCCATCAACAATTCCATTTTCAGTGGCCTTTTATGGTTCCACAGTGGGCGGACGGAGCCAAATAAGAAGCGCCTGCATGCGTTCCTCATATGACCACTATCCTCCCTTTGTGCTTCGCATATCACCTCCATGACTCCTCCCTTGAGGATGACTTGCTTTCAAGCAACTTCTCCATCACCCCAACCATCGGGGTTAGGCCAAACCTCGAAAGGAAAATCTGACCTCACAGCTCTCAACTTCAGCGTGAAAAAAGCCATGAAGGTTTCTTTCTGCTCACCACAAAGTAAGAAGACTTTTCCGAGTATGCTCTGGCACCCTCTGCTCCCCCTTTTTTTTATAGACGTCAAATGGGGAGCAGCCATTAAAGAAGGGAAAAACTTCAGGACTCAGGACATGACAACTACACCACATTCGAGACCACATGGCAATATCTTAACGGGACTCGGTACTCCTCGAGGCATACTGGATATATTCCTCATGCCGCAATAAAAAGGCAGAAGATTTCCTCTTGATCTCGGATCAGAGGCCTTAAATGCAAAGAATCATTCACGAATCCTAAAAATGCGGATGAACTTGAGAAACCTCGCGCGGGAAAGGACACGGTCCAATAGCAATCGAATGCTTGGCGTATACGAAAAGCAAGCTCACATCGAAAAAGATGAGGCATTAACTATGAAATAGATGCTCTAGGAAAAATAGGATATACTTCGTCAAAGCCGAATTATCATTTGCCTCGGCCAAAGCGAGCTATCATTTTGCTTTGGCGAAGCCGATCCATTCCTTTTGTTTCGGCAAAGCCGAACCATTCCTTTTATCTTGGCAAAGTCGAACCATTCCTTGTCTTGGCAAAACCGAACCATTCCTTTTACTTCGGCAAAGCCGAACCATTCCTTTTATTTTGGCAAAGCCAGGTCATTCCTTTTACTTCGGCAAAGCTGAGTTATTACCCGCTTCGGCGGATTTGATCGGGCTGGTCTCAGCAAGACCAGGTGACCTCTTCGATTTTGACAAAGTCGTCCAAGAATTTTTCGAGCTCTGATAGAGCTGGTTTACTTGGCTTCATGATAAGCTAAGTTTAGGCAAGACGTGAATAAGCTAAAAGACCGTCTGACACGCAAATACCAAAACAATAAAATATATGGAGAACAAAAAGAGTCATTCATATCACATTACTGTTTACATTACAAGAAAGGAAGAAAAAATGCGAAAAGATAAGTCCCTAAATTTCAGCTTCATCCTCGGAGGCGGTTTCAGCCATGCCTGGAATGCACTGATCCAGCCGACCTCCTGATTGGGCCATCCCCCAACTGCCGAGGAAGCATCGACCCCTTCGTCTCTCGGCCCCAAAGCCACATCCACCTCAGCAATTAGTTGGTCTTGAGGCCTTTGCTTCCTGAGTAAATTCTAGAGGAGCTTCCGTTGGGTCTCCCCCTGAGGCCACTTCAAAATCAATGCCAGGAGCATCTTCATTATCGTCGCCGTCATCGGATAAGGGAGTCACTGCTAATGCTTCAGTTATTGGCGACGGAAAGCAATACCTCTCGTCCTCTAAGAATGAAAGGTTGATGTCTAGGTACTCCTGGATCACCTCGCTCGTACCTTGTTTGCCCCGACTCGGTATGCCTCCTTCAAAAACTGAAGCCCTCGAGCGAATTCATCCGAGCTTTTGTATCTCTCAATCGCCATAGCGATTTCATCGTCCGCCTCAGCTACCCGGCGCTCAAGCTCATAGCACTTATTTCGACTCGAGTCTAAATCCTCGGTCAGAGCTTTTGCTTGATCAGCCGCCTCGGCCTTAGTCTTCTCCATCAGAGAAGAGAAAATAGTAAACGAAATAAATGGTCAAGTTAGCTCTAACTATAGGGAAGAAATGGGCTCTTCCGAGGAAGTGGTAAGAAATACCTCTTTGACATAGCGAGCAACCTCGGCTTCTACTTTTTTGGCCCTTTTCCGAGCCTTCTCCCTCTCTTTCCTACACCTACTCATGTCCTTTCAGGCATGGTCAAGATCCACATTCGGTCCCTGGAGCCATCGGATCGTACTTGATGTAGCTCAGTCGTAGGATCGGCAATTTGTTTCTGGCAGGACTCGAGTCGAGTCTCAAAATGAGATTTTTCCTCGGCAGCTTTGCCATTAAGGGAGTCAATTTTCCTTTGGGCCTCACCTTGGAATCTCGATAATTCTGACCGAGCTTCATCGGCTACTTTTCGAGCCTCCTTAAGCTCGGTTGCCTCAGCTCGAAGCCGTAACACCTCTGATCGGGCATCTTCGCCTGATCTCCTGGTTTCATCAAGCTCGGCTTGCACCCTTGTCAATTCTTCTGAATGTTGATCAGCCGAGTTTATTTTGGCACGGAGTGCCTCGATCTCGCACGAGATCTGCCTGGTGCATTCATTGGCAGAGATCAAGCGCTTATAGAGCACCTGTTGGAGGAGAATTGCCTATAATAGAGCCAAATGATTAAGTTCGGAAAAACTGCGCAAAATATCTAAGAAAGCAAAGAAAGAGAGAAAGCTCACTCGAATGCAAGATGAGTTCATATCCCTTAAGATGTACTGGCTGGGGACTGATGCATAGTCATCCAAGTCAGTAGGCATTTCGAATCCCTCAACCGCAAAAGCAACTTTTCGACGACTGTCCTCTCCTTCAGGATAAATGATATGTTCTTTTGCATAAAAGACATTAAAAAAGTTGTTAATTCGGGATTGCAACTCTTCAGTAGCATGACCTGAGGGATCGAGGAGGGGGTTATTTCGACCTATCCTTTCCTCGTCATCTGCCGACGTCCTCGAAGGCCCCGGTTTCTCCATCCTCATCGAGGGATCTCCTTCTTCGCCTGGTGAATCCCTTCTTTCTTCTTCCTCTTCTACCCATCGAGGAGGGGATCCTACCGAAGGCAGGACAACACTCGCCGCAATAGCAGCCGTCCTATCTTTGAAAAGTAATTCCCTCAATCTCTGCGGACTCATAGAACCCTCTCCTTTAGGGTAATACACGTTGGAAGCCATGGGATAAAGAAATTCTGTTACCCGAAAATCATCATTCGCTGGCTTAGGCAAATGACCAAGCTCTTTTCCCGAGCTGCCACTTCTCCAGCTTCGTTCCCAGATGCTTGCTCCCCAAGTTCTAGTGCCAGGATAGGGGCTGGGACTGGCTCCTCCACAACGTCCCCCCTCGGCGGGCTCAAAGGTTGGAACTCAATTAATTTTTGTGAATGGCTTGGTAGAGCCAGTTGTAGCCTGGGGGGAGAGGAAGAAGATGGCCTCTGCTCAAGCCTAGCCCTCTTTCCTCTCGCGGGAGTCGACAAGACGGCACGACAACGCTTCGTTCTCTTCTTTTTGCTCGAATCGCCATAGTCGATTGCAAGCATTCCTCTTATCTGAGCCCCAAACTCAAACCGAATCCCTACGACATACAAATCATCGGACAATCAGTTACATCCCTTGTAAAGACATCAAACATGAAGAAAGTGATGTCGCACTTACTTAAAGGGTCGACTTTGCTCAAACCCGATATTGTAAAGTGCCTCTTCAGTTAAGAGAGCGTCGATTGGGACCCCACTTTGCTGCCATAAAGAATGTTGAAGTCCTCCGCCTTCGACAGTGTTGGACGCTGGTTCGGCTCCATGGGGAGAGGCTCCCATTGGCGAGGAAAGTTAAATGCAGCATCCCATTCGACGATAAAAAATCACGACTTCCATCCTTTGATGGAAGTTGGAACCTTAGAAAACCTCTTAAAGTTTTTCCGCGGCCCTATGTAGTGCCAAGATGAATCCTTGGAGGATGTAAGACTGTGGCAGGCCCGAAACAGAGGAACCGTCGCTCTTATTACCGTAAATGTGCACAGGGAGATGAACCCGATAATATAATACCAGCTATTCGGCGTAATCATCGTAGGACAGATGCCATAATGCTTCATTATACCGTTCACCATGAATTAAGAGAAAAACGGAAACCCACCTTGAAGCTTTCCTCATAGAAAAAGATCCATGACTCCAGTTGATCAGGTACCCTCTGTTCAGGATCGGGAACCCACATCCGAATGTCACTCGTGAACCAGTAATCCCGACGAATCCTCTACAGATCTGCGGGGGTCATCGTTGAGGCAGAGTCAATGGGACGCTCCTTATCTCTAAGATCAACGAAAGAAACGCCAGCCATGTTTGGTCCTGGGTCGAAGGCGTTTTGTCTGTTGAGGAGGAAGAGGATAGAGAGAAAACGCAATAGAAGGTAACACTGCTCAACTCTTTTAAATCATTTCAGCGAGGCAAGAATCCCCATACGTCGCCAAACCTTGAGCCCGCCACGTGCCATTCCACCTATGGTCGACAGCGGAAGACGAGAGGTTTTCTCCTCGTACGACAGGAAGAAATGATGAAGCGGCGGCCTTACGTATATGAGAGCCACATAGCATGTCTTCGCCCGTTTGAATTCCTTAAATTAGATAAAGCTGCCTCGAATTTTACTCTCTATGCCCGAGCCTATGCTTCGGACTAGGGAGTGGAAGGCATGCAATGAGAGACAAAATCGCCTTTACATTAATATCCGTGCACGTGTCAAAAAAGTTAGGACCACTTTCGATTTTTGCCTACCAGACACTGTGTTCGGAAAAAGACAATCTCCTTGTCTTGGTAGGGCCGAGCCATCTTTCCATCCTGGCAGAGCCGAGCTACTTCCTCGTTTCGACTAGGCCGAACCATTCTAATGCCTTCGTTTCGGCTAGGCCAAACCATTCTCATGCCTCGGCAGGCCCAGAGCAGCCAAAAGCCAAATATGACCCTCCGGCTATGTTAGCTCTTGTCGCCTCAAAAGGAAAATCGAGCCAGGCACAGCCTGTTGCCTATAAATAACCAGATAACAGAATAACCGAATCTCAAAGCTTCAAATCAGCCTCTTTAGCCATCGATCTTCGTAACAAACAGGATTCGAATCACGTCGGCCTTGTAACGAACTTGATTCGAATCATATTCCCATCATTCTGATTTCCCATTTCCTAAGACACGTTCGAAGAGTCCGGTGAATAAATCGTCAACATTCAGACAGGCTATAAATACCTTTTTCGAAATCCTTTTAGGTACGCTCACACTTTCACCAAAAATTTCATTGAAGATCAAGCAGAGGTCCCCGGCTCCCCAAGAGACCATCTTAGAGGGACTCTTCTGCGAGAGCCTTCTCCTCATCTGTTTGCTGTAAATCTCCACTGACTTGGGCGTCGGAGGGTCTTCCGCAGAGGGCCAACCCCAATGCTCACTGCGTGAGGACTGTCTTACAAGTCCATCCAGACGAAAGATTGGCGTCCGGTTCCAGAGGTGGGCTGCATCCGAGTTGGAGAACGGATTTCTATGGCAACAATTAGTGATCCTTATTCCTGAGTAATTTGATCCTTGATAATCTAAGATTACTGCATGTGATATGTTATTTCCCAGTATTTACAGATTCTTGGCATGATTAACTTATTTGTTATGCCATAGCAATTCAAAATCATTGACTCTATGATGCTAAAACTCTGTGGACCAACTGATTTGCGGTTTAAGAGCAAAAGATAAGAAATCAATCATATAATTGTTCCATACCAAGAAGGACCAAAAGTTGTCTCCATTAGAGCATGGAAAGCCAAGTGCAGTACAAGGAAAAGATCCATGGACACAAGTGAATGATGCAAAAGGAAGTTTTAATTTTTGTTTTTTTGATTTATCTTTGGGTGAATATTAGGTGGTCTTTGAAGACCTTGGATTGCTTGTTAGGAGTTTAAAGCAATATCTATAGTGAAACAAATGAGTTCTGGATTTCAAATTATCCGCATTTAAATTCCATGTGCCGCATTCCCCAAGATCCCTCAATTCAGCTCTAAAATACTCTTCTCATGATAAAAAAATAAAAGGGGAAAAACCAGTACCGGATGGGAAAGGTGGAGATGGAGAGAGAGATTACAGTGATAATAAAAGTTATCTTTCTATCTGCTCCCACTCTCTCTTCCCCTCTTAACATATCCCTCTTTGACTCTCAATCTTGCTCTAGTTTTTCTTAAAAGTTTTCTTTTTTTTGTGTGTGCTGATTTTCTATTTTATTTTGCCATATCTTCTAATTTTACTAAATATTTACTAATGTAGCAGAGTTTAGGTTGGTTTGGAGTCTAATTATGAATGGAACTGTATTAGTTAGAATACCGGTTTGTTGTACCTGAAATAGGAGCCCTTTTAGCATTAAAAAAATGAAGCATTATTTTTATAGCATTTGGGCATCCATAAAATACGGTTCCATAAACAATTAAAATTTTTTGTAGGTTGTAGATTTCTCTTTATGATTTTTCTACAAAAAATTGATGCTAATAGAAAATTGAAGTTAAGTGGTTGCAGGTGATAAAAAAATGCACGATCCTTTTATGGAACCTTCTGAAATTAAATGTATCCTTTATAATCATTCCATTACTGATATATTTTTTAATTTGGGAAGTGGGGGTGAGGATTGACTTTCAATGAAAAACTTATAAGAAAAAATTGGGATCGAGTTTGATCGACTTATTTGCCTGTAATTTTTCTTAAGGATACATGATTAATAAGCAAATTCAGCATTATTAAGCTTTGGTATAAGGAAGTCCCACTCTGCTCCCCCTTAATCCTAGAAGTCAAGTAATTACTGGCCATGTGTTCAACAGGCCACGTAGCCATCCCATAATTTGCTATTCCTTCTTACTGATCCATGATGTCCCCATCTTGTCTCTATTTATCAAGTGCTCCATCTTGAGCTCCATTATTTCCTTGATCCTTAATGTGGCATATATTCCTATCGTTGACCCTATCTTTGTAATTTCATATAGTTTGAACTCATTCAATTTTTGCATATGCAAAACTCTGAGCTTCTAAATATACAATATGCACGTTGGACCTTGAATATCTTCCACAAGGGTACAAACTAGTTGGTTATTTTCTGGTACATCTTCCTCCTGTGCTCCCCAATTCACCTGCCTTTCCCCAACCCTGCCCCTGCATGGCCTTTCCATGTCGTTTATCCTACCTTTTGAAAAAAAAAAGCTCTATTACAATTCCCAAAATGTAAAGAAGCCTCTTATGGTCTTCCCTTTATGATTTTATACCATGAAACACTAAAGATTCCTTAATGATTTTCTTGAAAATCTTCTAATGTCAGTATGATTTATAGTAGGCATAGGTTGATGCAATAATGTATGATGTGTTGTGGGTCTCTCTCTCCCTCTCCCTTTCCCCATATTATGTATGTATGTAATGGTGGTTATGCCATGTCAGTTTCAAGTTGTTTGTTATTTCCTTGTGCTAATTCTACATATTTTCAGATATGGAGCTTATCTGAAGGCAAGTTACTGAGGAGCATTACGTTTCCTTCAATAATTGATGCTATTGCAATGGATCCGGGGGAGCATGCATTTTATGCTGGCAGTAGAGATGGCAAAATATATATTGCTGCGCTTAATGCTGAAAGTGATCCTAAGAGCATTTATGGAATGTTCATCATTGGTTCGTTGTATGACCACAGGTCATTTTTGTTTCTTCGATGTACCTATCTTATTATTTGTCCTCTGATTAGCACTTAGCTTAATACCTCTGATATTTGGTGCCCGCATTGTGTTGCATCTCTTTGCAAATTATTTGATCATGGTTCATGCTACTTACTTTGAAGGCTACATTCTTAATATTATAAGTTTTCATTGTAATAGCAATATTTCAGATTGATTGATCTAGAGTAATGCATTCCTTTGATCATTTAAAAATGTATTTAAATTTCTTGTCTCCAGTTTCACTAACTTCATTCTTGGTGCATCTTTATGGTATGAATTAGTTTTTGCTCATTTGTTGTCATTCTCAACCTTTCAGCATACCTTTTTGCAAGAATCATTAAATGCTGAAGAGGTGTGTTGTCATTCTCAAATTTTCGTCCTACCTTTTTGCAAGAATCATCGAATGCTGCACTATCTCTTCAGCATCCTTTTGTGATTGTCTCCGGCATTGTATCATGGCATCTTTAAAATTTCATTGTCAGATCTTTTTTTCATTTCTTGAAAATAAAACCTGTTTCATTGTTTTTTTTTTTTACTTTTAGATTTTGATATCATCAAGTTACTTTAGCATCTTCTAGAGTTTGAAGCACGTAGGATCTCTGCCTTAACTTTCTTGATAGATCCATCCAGTCCCTCAGCACAGCTGTTGTCAGTTTCAGATTCCAGTCTCTTTCCTCTAATCCTCCCAGTGACCCCATTTTGTAACTAGCAAACAGGCACCTTTGTGCAATGCATGTGTTTGACAAAAAGTAAAAATCAAAAAGGAAAAATAAGAAAATAGGTAAAGTGAAAATATAATCAAATTTGCAAAACAGAACATGTAACTTAAAACTAGAAACAAGAAGTCAAATAAGAAACTAACATAAAATAAAATCTGAGGTAAAAATGCAAAAATATAAAACGGGAAAACAATAAATAAAATTAAAATCAAAATTAATTTTATTTGAAAGTAAGAAAACAATTATTTGAAAGTAGAAGTTAAAAAATAAAACAAGGCAAAAATATGAAACAAAAATAGAACTCAAATGGACTGAAGATCAAAAAAAATCTGTGGAATCAAAAAGGTTAAATGAGATAAATAAAATGTTAAGTTAAATAAGGAAATCCAAACAGAACATTTCAAATAAGATAAATCAAAAACAAAATAAAAATTCCAAAAAAAAGAATCGTAAACAAAAAAAGGACATGGAAAAATGATAATATAAAAAAGAGCGTATAAGTATAATGTACAAAACTGAGTAGTAGTAGAGATAAAATGAAAAATATTATAAAATAGAAGTAACAGTATAAAGCAACAACAAACTAAACTAAATTGGATATGTAAAATCAAATGATAGAAAAAACAAAATAACATAAAATAGATATTCATGTATCCTTTAGATTTTTGGATTCATATCCGGTTATTTTCTTGGTCTTCCAATAGCACAGAGGATGCGAGGGATATGATCTTATGGGGATAGGGAGGGGGGGTGGAGATTGGGAAGCAGGAGCATGGTGGGGTTTTGGGCAGGACAAGCAAGAACAAGGATGGGAGCAAGGGAGGAGGGCTTTAGAGGGGGAAAGGCTGGTTGATTATGGGTTTACTGTGGAGAGTGGTGTTGGGATAAGATGATGATGCCAGAGCAGGTGATGGCATGCTAATTAGGGTGAGAGAGGCAATTTATAGCTACAGAGTTGGATTGGAGAGTGAAAACCAAGTTTAGATGCGATTGAGGGAGACACTACTGCTTTTTCACTTATTCACAGAAGCCTGCCATTATGAAACCTTGTGTAAAAAGTTCTACTTAGGACAAAAATTGATGGATGGAATTCCAGGCATCATTGTTTTTCCGATATAGCATGGATAACAATGTAATAAATCATACTCACAAAAGATCTCCCACATAATTTTTGGTAGTTATTAAAGATGTATAATGTTATGGTCAGTAACCATCTCTGAGGTCGACTGATGAATGAAAATAAAACTTTATTATGGCATCTTTTCTGTTGTTGCATATCCGTACATCATAATGCATTGCACTTTCTGAATGTTAAGCTGAGTGATGTTATGTATGACAAATTATTTGAATACGGGGCACTACAAAAATTATCGTTAAGTTGCAAAAAGTTGAAATTTTCCAGCTATTAACATGAGTAGTTTAAGTTTTGACATCTCCATTAACATTTAATAATAGAAGAATCATTTGGAAAATATAAACAAGTCTCTAATTTGTCTCCGATCTCAAATTTTAGTTCAATTAATGTACTAATGCAATCTCATTGGTAGTTATGGCCCAGTATTTGTCCTGATCGGGCAATGTGGGAATATAGATGGTCATTAGGCATTTCTGATACATCAAGACATTCATAAGTACTGTCTTGTTTATTTAATCTTTCTACCTGCCTATACAGTTAACAATGTTAATGTCAGCATATTAAGTACCATTCTTTATATATATTATTTTGGATGCAAGAAATTGGTGCAGTTCTTTTTTTCTTCTTTTGATCTAGTCTTTCTTAATTTGACTTTTCCGCATTGATTTTCTCATCCAGTAAGGCTATAACATGTCTAGCATTTAGCATGGATGGAATTACACTAGTGTCTGGATCAGAGGATGGTACACTTCGAGTTTGGGATACAAAAAGTCAGCATGTAACTCGAATCCTGAAACATGCAAAAGGTACATCTTTCGCTAGCAAAGATTTCTCCCTTGTGAACTTCATGTTCTTTGTCCTAGTTTTCCTAAATTCCAATTTTTTAAAACTTGTTCTTTCATTATATGTGGTAAAACTTTAAAAGATAGAATTAGAAATAAACATATACAAGAAATGATAGGAGTAGCTTCAATTGAAGATAAAATAAGTGAAAATCGATTACGATGGTTTAAATATATACAACGAAGACCTTTAGATGCTTCAGTCAAAAAAAGTGATTTTTTAACAATCCATGGTAATGATAGAGGTAGAGGTAGATATTTGTAATTTGAGTGTCGATTTAGTCCTGAATAGAGCAGAGTGGAGGAAGCAAATTCATGTAGCCGACCCTATGTAGTTGGAAAAGGCTTATATGAGTTGAGTTGAGTTGTTCTTCCATTATATGATGTCTGATCAATGAATTAACCAGATGTTCTATTGTCAGCCACAGGTGCATTATAATTTGGCGAACATTTGCTCTGATATTCTGAATAATGTTTATAGATTTTCTTCAGCATATGTGACAAGATCACTAATGATTTATATCATATTCAGTATTTTATATTGCACAGGTTTCTTTAAGCACTTGCTTTCTCTTTTAAGTATAAAACAATTTTTTTTTCATTAACCAAACTTTTGTCTCAAATTCACCATAATGAATGCTCATTATTTCTCTCTCCCATGTATCTTGGACATAAGTTTTTTTGTTTCTTATGTGCCACGTTAAGTTTTTTCTTGGAGATTTGTATTTTATCGAAACAGGGGCATTCTGACGAAAGTAATATAACAATCAAATGGCCTAGTATTCTATTCATTTTTCTTTGCCTCATGTATTTGTTCATAGGGGCTTAAGTTAACCTAGAAATTGACAGGTGACCATATGTCCATTGCTTGAGAGCAGGTGTTTTGGCATTATTGTTGATGTTTATTTTTTCCTTCATTTTTGACTGGTACAGAGATTTGGAAACCAGACTATTATGTGGTACGTGAACTTGGAGAATTTAGTAACAAGATTATTTAGAAGCCTTTTGTGTTTTTCTCTTTTAAATCCTGGTAGCCCAATGTCCTATGGTGAGGCAACACTTGCTTGAGGAATTCTTGTACAGCGAATTGGTGGATTAAGTGCCCTGCTTTTTATAACTGACCAACTTGTATGGGAGCCACTGCTTAACACTTCTATTATTAGTTTCAAGTTGATCGTATTTTCAGTCAGTTATAAAACTATCTAGGAAACTATCTATGTTCTGATATGTTCTAGACCTGACTCAAACTATCTATGAAACAAAGTCAGGGTCTGAGACCTAGCCTGATGACTTATGGGCATGGTCAGGTTAGGCTGTTGTCCAATTTGTGGCTTGGATTTGGGTTGTAATAGAATTGTTATCGTTAGGCATCAGATCTGGATTCAATCAGGTTATATAGAGAGTTGGGCACTATGCAGCAATACTTCCATTCCACATGTGGCCAACATATTTGGTTTTCATGCGTTGATCAGGTTTAAATTGGGTAGTCTTTGGTCTATAGGTGGAGACACTTCCGGCCTTCTGTTGTTACAGTTTTACAATTTGAAATAAAGTTAAGATATGTTTTCCATTTGTTCACAATGTTTTTCTGTACTCTGGAATTAACTCATAGAAGGATCACAAATGATTATTTTATTGCTTTGGTGTCAACTTGGAATGCATGTGCGAATACCAAGCCACTGCTATAAATTATCCGAATTAGTTATATGTATAGTTTTTATTCAACTTAAGTTTTGCTATCTGTTTTCTGCATTTGATGCTCTTCTTTTCCAACTAACAAGTTTCAAGTGATTGACTACAAGTTTTTATTACTTAAAGTGCTCTCTCTCTCTCTCTCTCTCTCTCTCTCTCTCTCTGCTTTTACATTTTTACATTTTTCTCTGCAAAAAAACATTAATCTACAGACCACAGCAACTTATGAAAGTATGATTGACACCCTTTCTGTTTTTTACAGGCCCTATCAATAATGTTCTCATAATTAGGCAGCCTTGTCGTTCATTTCCTCCAGCATTAGTAAATGCACAAGCCTCCCTATCGAGGAAGCATTTCCATTTGTCACTTCCACCACCTTTGAGTAAATATATTGACTCAACGGATGGAGAAGTCGAAACTAGGGCTGTAAATTTGCTCCAGCTTCCTTGGCAAGTTCCACAAGAGAGTAAATATTGCACTTCGGATGTGATGACAGAACAGATCAAAGAGCTTCAGGTTCCTCTACCATGCCATTTCCTTTTCTACATAATCTTTGTGATAGACATCCTCATTTTCATGATATATCTGCTTTATATTTACTTGTATCCAATCTTTTTAGCTAGGTATAACCACCTTTAGCATGGGTGCTTGTGCTATACCTTCAGCATTAGGTATAACCACCTTTAATGAGTTAACAGGCCTTTTTCTCTAACCATTTGACATAGGAATATTTTTCTTCTCTGAAGAGGGAACCTTGGAATATTTACATAAGTGACAAATCTGCTACAAAATTTAAGCTTCCATCACCGTCCATGATTTGTTCATTTTTCCTCCCTGCTTCCTCCACAGCGCACCCATACAATTTTGCCAACTTATTGCTTTTTTTGTTCTTGTGAATATGGTTTATTCAATGATAAAGAGACCTATGAATTTGATGCCCGACGGATTTTCCCCTTTTTTACCTCTTCAGCAACAGGATTCTTCTGGTGCTGCGGAAATGGAGTTGGAAAGACTAAGGTTAGAATGTGAAAGATCAGCACAGATGGTCCAGCAATGGAAGAAGCTTTACCAAGACTTGCAAGATCTTTGTGTGAATGAGCTGTTGAATGGAGTCAAGTTGGGTGACAAATGAGGCCGCAGCATAAAACAGCTTCAGTAGAGCTTCCCTTTAGGATGTGAAAGCCCACCCATCCAAACTCTCAGGCTATTTTAACAGGTGCTCTGGATCATTCAATTTTGCTTCTGTAGTGTATTTTGACCAACGTATCATAGCCTCCTGTTATTGGACAATATTCTTGATCATCTGTTTTTATTTTTGCCTCAAAATGATGTCCAAGTCCAAGATGCTTCTAGCCGTTGCTTTGGGGCATTTTGTCTTGAAATGATTTTTGGTTTAGAAAAATGTAAACCCATTACGTCTGGATCCGTGCAGTTGTGAACATGTGGAAGACTTCCACAAGATGAGAAGGTTTATGGATTCATCCAAATAAAAGCAGCTATTGCAAGCCCTAGTATTCACGGTTTCACCCCACCGATAGATACTCTTGAACAATGATTAGGTGAATCATTCATTTCGATTAGAGGTCCACGAAAACACAAACATAAATTTTTCGTGGGATTTGGGAAACAAAATTTTAAAAAATTTAAAAATAGATGAATGCCAAGGTGTTGGCTAGATGAATTCCGAATGTCGACTTTGAGTTTCGATACCAATTATTTGGAATCTCAATCATAATTATGAAATAAATTAAAAAAATAAAAATATTTGTGATCATTTCGAATGGTTCATACCTTCATATAGTTATTTCGAGAGGGTCGAGCATTCATATAGAAAAAATTAATAATATTATTTGCTAATGAAAAGTAAGAAGAGTTATAACATATTTATAGAATTAAAATTTTAATTATTTAAAAAATTAATATAATTATATTAAAAAATTTCAATGTAACTAATTTATAACTAAAGAAATACACCAATTATTGAGATTAAATATTTAAATTTTTTTAAAAATTATGGATTTGAAAGCATTCAAACTAAGGGACTGTGGGTCTAAGGCAGGGATGTCCCATTTCCCCTTTTCTATTCATTCTCACAGCTGATGCTCTTTTTAGGGCTCTCTATATCAGGCTCAGCAGGCCTCCTCTTTAGCTCCTTATAGTACAGGGCGCCAAGGGCCTTCGCTATCTCACTTGTTATTTGCTGATGATTGTATCCTTCTGAGGAGGGCCACCATTAGTAATGCTACAGCTTTTACTTTAGTTATTCAGTCTTATTGCAGAGGTTCTGGATAGAAAGTTAATTTAGACAAATTCATAATTAGCTTTAGTCCGAAGACCAACCTTTCTTTGAGGAAGACTATAATGCAAATTTTGAGTATCTCTACTCAGGTTGACCAGCTATCCTACCTGGGTATTCCCATTATGGGGATACGGCCGCGGAGTTCTGATTTTAGTGATCTTGAGCGTCGTGTCCGTGATCATTTGGATGGGTGGCATGTCACTGGGTTATCTATGACGACTAGGCTCACCCTTATTCGCTCTGTGCTCACTTCTCTTCTCCTCTACATTCTCTCTAATGCTCTACTTCCTTTGGGGTTCGATGCAGGATGTCCACGGAATCCACCTTCTGGAATGGGACTTAGTCTGTATGCCGATCTCGGAGGGAGGGCTTGGGATTCAGCCTCTCACTGTGAAAAGGAAGGCGTTGACTGCTAGGCATGCGACGAGATTCTTGCTTGACCCTGATTGTCTTTGGAGCTCGTTCATGCGTGCAAAATACAAAGACCGGGCCCCTTACCTCCTCAGTCTACTCGAGGCTACTCTTTCTTCTGGAAAGAGGTGTGTCGTCATGCTCCGGCTATGCTTTCTCGTATCTCATGAATGATTGGTGATGGAGCTTCTGTTGATGTTCTTAGGGATACGTGGCTGGCTGATCTTTCTTTGTCCCGATGGCCTACCTTTGTTAGCACAGACATTGCTAGTAGTATGAGTCTCTAACTTAATTGCTTAGGATCATACTACTTGGCATACCTCCCTTGTCACTACTCTTTTTGGTGTGGAGCTTTTTCGCCGTATTCTCTCTATTCCTCTTACTTCGGACCATGCCTCGGACATCAGACTGTGGAGGAGATCCTATATGACTCGTGCTCCGATCAGGGATCATATGCAGGAGTATAGGCCACAGATTAGGCGAATGTTGGATGGGTCTTGGATTTGGAAGCTTTCCATTCACCGTAGAGTCCAGCTATTTATTTGGAAGATGGCTTGGGACTGCCTTCCAACTTGCTCCCTACTCTCGGGTAGGGGCATGGCGATCCAGCCAACGTGCCCTTTTTGCGGGCTTGAGGAGGAGACTGTTGATCATGCTATCTTCACTTGCGACAGTGAGATTAGTCTGGTAGATAGCAGGTTATCACTTTTGGGATGATAGTAGTACTCCATCTCGCAGTTCTTTTTGAGTTGGATTCGACAGGATATGTGTAGGGGCACCTGTCGTTTCTGTTCCACTGGTGCTTACATTGCTTATCAGGTTTGGCTGTCTCGGAATTGACATATTTTCGCAGATGTGGTTGACCCTCCCTACAAGATTGTTAGGACAACTTTGTCCCTTTTTTCTGAGTACATGCTCCACTAGTCAGGCCATGATTCTGACAGCCTTAACATCTGGGGTTCCCCTGCTGCCTCTGCAGCGAACCGGCGTACGGTCTTTGTTTCCTAGGAACCCCCCACTAGGGTCTATCAAAATCAACTTTGATGACAGTGTTCAAGGTCGATTGGCTGGTTCGGCTTTTGTGATCCGTGGCTTGGATGGATCGTTGCTTATGGCTGGTGGATTTGGTTCTCTAGACCTTTAAGTGCCGCTAGCTGAGTTATATGCTGCGTGGACTGTCATATTTTATGCTATCCGTAGTCTGGGCATTCACAGCCTTATTATTGAGGGAGACTATATTACTGTTGTCCGCTGGCTTCGGCAGGACTCAGGCGACCCTTTGCTTACCAACCCTTTGATATGCGACACCAAGGCTATGCTCCATTAGGCTTATAGTGTTGTCCGCTGGTTCCGGCAGGACTCAGGTGACCCTTTGCCTACTAACCCTTTGATATGCGACATCAGGGCTATGCTCCATCAGGCTTATAGTGCCCAGATTCATCATGTTTACTGGGAAGCAAACTCAGCAATTGACTGGGTTGCTGCTCGGGTTACCCACCGTTCTAGTCCCTGGTTATGGAGGCCAGATAACTCTTGCCCTATGGTTCTTACTTAGATTTTATACTCTGATATATCGGGCTTGACTCATTCTAAACTGGTGTGATCGCCCACCTGTAACAAAAAAAAAAAAAAAGCTAAGGGAATCCTAACACACTCACCCAGCGTTGAACAATTTAGGAAGAAATATTAGTTTCAAATTTTAAACAAGGCTGGACCATAGCCAAAGAAATAGCGTAAATAAGAAATATAGAAAGAAATAAATAAAAAATGATGAATAAGTATATCTGATAGCATTTATTCAGTAGATAGTTAAAAGGATATCATTATTTTTTAATAACAGCTTTGCCATCAAAGAATAGTTCTAGTTGTTACTGGGATTCTTAGAAAATAAGTTCAGGAAATAATCCATGGTTAAACATGAATTTTTTTTTCTTTAATTAAACTTTTTTAGAATTATAATTATAGCTTTTGAGAATAATCTCCCTTATACTTTATTTCAAACGCAGAATCATATTTTGTTCAAAGACTTTTCATCACGAGTCTAAGTTTAAAATATAGCATATCCCTCTCTTATTGTAATAAATTCTCCACGAGGCAAATTTCCTCCCTGCAGCCATGCATGCAACGTTCGAACAATTATATTAAACTTTAAGATCCAGTCGCTCGATCACCCATGCTTCACAAATACTTGATTTTTTTTTACTTAAAAATTATGCCGACACACAAGCAGAGTCCTGTCCTGTCCTGTCCAGGCTCATGATCAGGTTATTTCCAACATGCGAGATCGATTACTGAATTTATATGCACTAATAAATCTTAACGTTAGATCGAGAACTACTGCCACCAACTCTTAAGCTCAAGCAGTTCAACACGGAAACCATCAAATCTTCAGACCGTGTTGGGCGCTCAGTTTCAGATCAGCAAGCCTTATTTTTCAGGGTTGGTGAGGCAGGATCATTAGTTTTAGCCATCGATCCCTGAACAGCATTGCTTCAGCTCTGCCATTAGTCTGGCACAGATGGAACACAGCGTCAGGCCATCATGTGGCATAACGGACCAGTCCTATGGAAGGTTCGTTTTTTTAACTTTTATCAGATCACAATACGAAAAGCTGGGGAAGAAAGAAAGAAAAAAAAAAAAAAAGTTGAGCCTCTGAACAACGTACAGATAGAGGTTGTATATTTATTATTATCGTTGCTAGCTAGCCTGGCAGGGCACATGCGAATGCTGGGAGAAAACGGTGAGAATCGTACTGCTAGAGATGCCTTCCGAAGATTATAAGGATGATTGATGACACCGAGGTCCCCACGGGCACCATCATTGCTGCGTCCTCTCCCATCCCTTCGTCTTTAGATTATTAATTACCTCAGCCTTTTTCTCGGCTTGCCTCAGCAGCGCTGTGTGGGTTGCGTGGTCCAAAGAACAGGCTCCCTTTGGCTTGGAATTCTCCTGGTCCTCTCCCACCACCACCACCACCACCTCCACCTCCACTATGGCTTGCTCCGGTCATTCATCATGCACTGCCACCACCAATATCAGCACTGTCCAATAAATGATTTTTTTTTTTCTTTTTAATTTTACAAGTCAAGTATTACATCATTCTGAAGTGAATTAGAGTACATAATTTACTGTAAAATAATAAGATAAAAATTACAAAATATCATCCCCATTGATCAGGATGATGGTTACAGCAGAGGCAACCCAATCGATCATAGCTTTGACTTTTCGATAGATATGACAGATCAGTGGCACATAGGAGACTGAGAGAAGCTCAAATATCATAGATTGAGATTGTGGAGGAGCAAAGGTCCACATTCTGTCTAATCCAACGAATAACCATGAGAGAATCTTCCTTCATAACCAATTGGCGAGAGCCTAAATGACGAACAGCATAGGTATGCCAGCCGAAGCAACTGAAGTTCCGTCATAAGAATCGAAGTGTCGAGAGAGCCATGTCTACTGTACGAACAACATTCCCTTTGGTCCCCTAATAATAAATCCGAATCCAGCAAGTCGATCTGATACAATACCATCAAAGTTTATTTGACATAACCCGGGGATGGGGCTCCAAGAGATAAGGACTATAAAGCGGTGCGCTGCCGAAACAGTAGGAGAGTTTATTGGTCGGTCTGTTAGAGTGAATACAGAATAAGAGCGAAAGTACTCCATAGCGAGAGACAGCTGTGCAAGTGATCACCTAATGCAAGATTATCTTTCAACAAAGACAAACTAATTTTGGGTTAGCCAAATATGATAAGCCAGATATACAGAAAGAACATTATGAGAGCGAAACCGCTGGAAAGACAGACCGGATGATTTGACTTCCTTTGTGGATGCATGAGAGAGAGAGAGAGAGAGAGAGAGAGAGAGAGAGAGAGTGGGGAGGTAGAGAAAAAAAAGGAGATGTGGCACTTCGAGTGAAGGAGAATTACGTTAGATTTGGAAGTTTGATGCTCCTCCAAAAGGATTTGACACCTAATTTTCTCAAATCCAAATCTAATATTATAGCATTTAAATAACAGAGATATACATCATTGATCATGATTTATAGAAGTAAAAAATATTTATAATTAAATATCTTATATTTTAATAATCTCTAACTTATACATAATTTAAATTAAAAAATAGACCGTTTTGATTATACAAATATGATAAAACATATGATAATTATTTAAATTAATAATCTATCTTATTGATCATGGACACATATTAAAACATATGAAGATTGATAGCAAAATATGCTTAGCTAATTAGATACTTGTTTTTTTTTATCTACATTTTTTCTATCACACAAAAAGAGTGCTAATGTGGGCTCAAAAGAAGATAATTTCTTTGATCATTAAAATGAAATTTTCATCATTTTCTTTTATTGAATAAAAAATCCTAGTTCACTAGATAAAACGTTGAAGTGTGAATGTTTATCAACCTTCTACCCATCTAAACATTTTAAAATAGGAGGAAGAATAATAGAAAAAAATATGAAAAGTAATCATTCACATAATGTGATCATTTTTTTTTCAATTTAAAAAATGATAAAATCATTAACATAATTATTGTGATAAATTATTTACATCTTTGGAATGTTGTTCTGATATCACAAATTATAAACTAATGAGAACTGAGGGATGCACAAAAGTTTAAAGCTTCACCTTTCGAGGCATCATATATTATAATTGTAATATCTTTCTAGAATTATTTTTTAAATAATGCATGTGATATTCATAGAAGATGATGAAATGTTGGAGAAAAACTAAAACATGCATTATTTTAAAGATGCTAACTTTATTTTTTGTTTAAATAATAGTTTCAATTACATAGCTTCAAAATAAAAAAAAAAAAAAAAAGTAGAAATATATGAAGGAAGAATGATAATAAGAAAGAAGTAGGTAAGTTATTTTTAACTAGCGGTCATTTAAAGTTTTAAAATTCAAATTATTGTATCTATGTTTGAAAAAAAAAAATATTGATAAAATTTTGTAAGGTTTAATTGGTTTTATTATTTGAAAAAAAAAAAAAGATAAATTTTGCAAGATTTGATAGCTTTTATTATTATAACTAATAGTAACAACCAAGACAATGGCATGAATTTATTTAATTAAAAGCATAGTTATGATTCTTTATTCCTTCTAACAGTTACACATGTTAATACGGAGAAGTTGAATAAAACCGAATTAGAGTTAATGCAAGATATATAAAAACGCCATTTTGATTTAAATCCAAAAGTAATGCCATGAAATTGCCCATGGTATCCTCTACAATCTCGCCAATAATGCATCCTTTCTCGTAGACTAGCAAGCAAGTTCCCCAAAGCATTAAACTACACTCTAATACCCGGTTTGGCAGCAAACAAGAACACCATGTGCAACTCATGAATGCGTGTTGATGGATGTTGGAGCATTAAACAGCGTGATCAGCAGGCAACATGCTCTGCTTCCCCCTCATTCACAATCATTCAGTTTGCTCTGAGTTATGACCAGCGATTGTTTATGCATGCTGTCGATCGATGCACTCTGTTTTTTTAATGGAAATCCCAAGAATAAAAATTGAACTGAGCCACCACTGTACACAGGTAAAAAAAAAAGGTACATAAAAAAGAGGGATCGCATGTGCTGAGGCTTCTAGTGGTTCTGGTGGAGATGCCCTCTTGTCTCTTTGCATTTTCCCATTGGCCATGGCCCATAAAAAAGCGATCAATATTTCCTCTTCCATGCCCCTACTCGATCTTTAGGCACCTTTCTTTATCTTCACCTCACTGGGACTGGCCCACCTCTCCGTCGGTGGAGGACTCCAAGGCCTTGACGCTGTCCTGGCTTGGAATCTAATTCTTCTCCTTCTTCCTCCGCCATGCCCTCCTCCTCCTCTTGCCCACCCCACTCGTCCGCTACACGTTGCTGGTAAAATTTCACTGCCACGACCAGCATGAACACTGCCCAGAAAAGAAGAGAAGATCGCGAGACATTCAAAGGTAGTACTGCCATCGATCTTTGAATGGAAATTATTTATGGTTGAAGGACAGCTTACCAGCCCAAATGCGGGCGACGGTGGAGGAGAGATTCCATATGAGGGTGAAGACGGCCGCGGCCACCGCTTTCTTGTGGGTGCACGACTCCCAGCCATCTCTAAATCTCTCCAACCAAAATTTGCCTGAAATTTAACACAAAAAAAATTGAAACAAAACTTCGATATATATATATATATATAACCTGTGCTTAGGTATCAATAAACTGGTAAGGAAGGCCTTAAAATTTTGACACTGGAGAACCAAAAAGAAGGAAAGAATGATGAGTTGTGGCTACGAAAACTCAAAAAGGATGAGAGAATTATTGTACTACAGAATGTGCCACCCTGTTGTGATGATGATTTATTTTGGGCCTGCAACTTAGGATATTGCTTGTTATATATATATATATATATATATATATATATATATATATAGTGCTTTTTTGGATGACAATCATTGACGAGACTAGGTGGAGATGTTCTTTAACCTTGAAAGCGAGCCACTCTCTGGAAAAAGTTGTTCAATTTCATTCCTAAGATCAGCTATCAGAAATTACTCGCCTCTATTTCAGCGACGTCCTTCAAAAGCCTCTTGTGCGGTCAAAAACATCAGCTACAGAGGTAGAATAGTACAGGAGAAACAGAGCTCCGGAGGACATGGTGGAGTCAGTCCCGGACACTCTCTTAACGTTTATTTAGATTCATCTTTTTCTTCTATCTACAAGCCCTATTTACCAAGAACCATTTGCCGAGGTAAATTCGATGAAACTATCATGGGGTGTGACCACTGACATGCCTTGTGACCACCATGTGTGATCTCCAAAGGATACTAACATGTCTGCCTATCAGGATTGCACCATATAAATGATATTAGGACTATTGTGTTCTTCTTCTCATATGAAAAGAAATCAAATGTGTGGACTAGAAAAAACTAGGTTGATGGGTCATACAACTAAAGCCCTCCTCATTGACCATGAACCATGGCACGTGAAAAAGGATGAAAGAGCCGTTTGGCACCTTGCTCGAAGTGTGATTAAAGTAGGGTAAAGTAAAAAAGACTAGGTGTTAAAACTATAGAACTACCAGCCACCTACCAGTCTTTTTTTATCAACCATATAATTCTATGCCAAACTATTATCCAACTTTAGCTAGAGCAGGAGAAGAGCTTCCATTTACCATATTTTGCCAGCTGTGTTGAATAGGTAGAATAGACTTTTGGGATGGTGAAAACTCCAAAGAACACTGCAGCAATCACAAAAGCACAATGGGATCGATCAGATGTGCATGGTATATTGGAACTTAGTGACACTTTGCACTTCATTCCAGAGCTTACCAAGTTTGGCCAGCGTCCAAGTGGTGATGGAGCCTCCACACCTGGCCATCACAAATAGGAACACCGCCAGCTGCCACGCCACATGTCCTTCCATCAGTAGAAGAAGCCGAAAATTAGGGGAGAAGCAAAGAACGAGACCAAATCTTACCTTCATAGTAGTTTCAGGGTCTCCAGAGAACAGAGCTCTGAGCTTCAACAGTAGCTCGTTTACGTAAGGAAGAAGCAGCCTCAGAAGCCAGATGGCCTCCTCCTCTCCAACCATGCACCTCTCGTCCCCTTCATCATATTCCATGGTGACTCCCCTGTTTCATTCCCATAAATTTGTTATAGAACGGGGGATTAATAACTTTGCGATGGGTTTTGTGGGAGAACTCAAGGAATTACCTTCGGAGAATGGACTTGACAAGGAAAATTAAAGCGAGATAGACCAGAGCCAGATAGGAAATTCCTGAAATTAGGCTGCGGAAACAGAAGTTTGAATGGATATTAATGTTATTATTATTATTATTATTATTATTTTCTAAGTATATTTTTCCTTGAAGGAAGTAATGGTCTGGGTCTTAATTACTGACCTGAAGTTAAGATCCTTGGCATAGGAAGAAGAGATGAGGAAGAATGTTCCAGAGCCAAAGAGGAATGCCGATTTTGATACATCTCTCCACATTACCAAGTTGACTGAACAATAAAAAAAATTGCCTTGTAATTTAGAGACTAAGAGATAGATATAAATTTATGAGAGAAGATCAGTGGTAATGTCGAGTCTAACCAATGTTGTGCATTCTGTTCTGGGTCCCGGATGTGCTCACAAAAATTTCTTCTTCTACTTCAACTACTGAACAAAGAAATTAAATTCACCAAGAATGATTAGATTCTGAAATTGAAGGTAACCAGTAAAAGCGAAAAGGGTTCCGTTGAATTCTTGGAACCATGTCGGAAAACAAGGAACGGCTTACCAGGAGGCGGTTTTATGGGAATTGCCCGGCGACGTATCACCGCCGGCGGCGTTGGCTTCTTTCCGAGCTTCGGCGTCACAGCTATCTCATGGATCTTGTTGATTCTCCTCTCCTCCAGAGTTTTTGGCTTCTTGATTGGGCTCTGATTAATTATATCTTCCACGGCCTTTGGCTTCTCAATTGGGATCTGATTAATTATCTCTTCCACGGTCTTTGGCTTCTCGATTGGGATCTGATTAATTCTCTTCTCCTCCTCCACAGTCTTGGGCTTCTCAGCTGGGATCTGATTAATTCTCTTCTCCTCCTCCGCAGTAGTCTTCGGCTTGATTCCCCCCTCCTTCTCCTCCTCGTCCTCCTCATTCTCTGGTTTCTCGACCGCTACATCCATTTCTTTGTCATCAAAGCTCTTGCTTTCCTCCTCCACTTCGATCTCAACCTCCTCTTTCCATCACCAGCATCCTCGCGCCCATCACTTATAAGTAGCACTTGCTTCTCCCCAATCCCACCACCATTCCCCGCACCGCCCAAGACAAGCTTCTCCTCTCCAATCTCCCCGCAATTCTCGCTTCGAGTCTGCGGAGAAATCGACAGGTCCGATTTTGCTTTCCGCAGCGGAATGGGGGAGCCATTCGCCGCCGGCGGCTCGGGCGGCTTCCAATTCCTCCTCTTCCTCCTCTCCGTCGAGACGCCGTCGCTCTGATTCCTCGTCAGCCTTCTGTACACTCTGAGCCCATCCTCGTCGGCATTGCCGTCGTCGTCGCGGCTCTCCTCGCTGTTGAAGACCTTGATCCCACCCTTCACTTCATCCATTCTCATCCTCGTCTCCCACACAGAGCCAGCCACCACCCCATTTCTACCTAGAGCCCTCCTCCTAGCACTCCCCTGCATCCCCTGACACTCTCGGTACCTTCCCCTGTTCCTTAACCGCTAATGGAAGGAATGGAGCAATGAGTGGAGGGTGGGGGGAGGATTGTGTTGGAAGACTCCTTCCTCTTTTCTGTCTCTACCGCTGCTGTCTTTTTTCTTTCGATGCTTTTATTATGATGGGGGAAGAAGGGGCGGTGGGGTTGGAAGTTTTAGAGCAGAGGGTAAGAAGGATAAGTTTAGCTCTGGTAATTATCCTCTGTTCTAAGAAAATAGATAAGAGTCCTGGATCCAAGGGAGCCGAGTCATTAGGGTCACATGGAGGTGGCCGTTTATTGCCGTAAAATAAACGGCCACCTTTCAATGCCTCGTTTTTTAGTCTCGTGCCTCACGAACTTGGCAGGGCTCTCTAGCTTTGCATCCTCGCTTGGAGATCTGGTTAACATGTGAGGTTGCCGTCGTCTAAGAGCTTGTGCTTTTTTTTTTTTTTTTTAACAAATAATTATATTAGTTTAATATGAATTAATTTTAATACATAAAAATAAAATTTATTTTACTATAATAGGATAGAAATTTTTTTGCTTTTAAATTTAAAATCCTAATAATAAACTACATAGATCGATATCCAATCAGCAGCATTATTATAAATATGATGAACCTAGATATTATGAAATAAAAGATTGCTTGTAACATGATTCCCGTAATTCTTTCATTCGAAGCCATCGAATGGTCCCTCACAATAAAGAGATAATAAGCATGAAGAGCTTCTGCTTTCCTTGCTCGGAGTTAGGAGATGGTCTTTTGGTCGGTCAGCCATGATTGAGCCCATGGCCTCGAACGCTTCCAAAGCGAGCTGCAAGGAAGGTGGCACCTGTCTGACCTTTGACTTTTGGTGCTTCTTTGGATCATGGATCTGAATCCGGATCAGCCGATTGATGGTCCGTTGTTTCAATTGATCAATCGTGACCGTAGGATGTCTGTGCCATGGGCCCATGAAGGAGAAAATTAGCGTATTTGCACTTGACCCACATTCTAAATGAATAAATCAGCTGGATTGCTGAGGACCTACCGGTAATTTTGGTTCTCAAGTACCAAGCCCTGTTGTAAGGGAATTTCTATTTGCACCGTTTCGGTTGCTTAGGGCACTCTCCTTTTATTTTTTTTTTTTTAAGTTTTAAACTAACCCCATCTCCTCCTTCCTCTCTTTTTTAGCACCGGTGCCCTCTGGCATTGCCCTCCATCCCTCTCTCCGCCTCTATTTGCTTTCCTCTTGCCCACTGTCGTCATTTGTCCTGTGTCAACAAGTAAAGACAAGGTTTCAAGACACAGATGGCACTCTGTCCCTGCCTTTCAACCATCATCGCACCCTACCGATGGACCTTGATGCCAGTTGAGAAGGCGTCTCTAAACATGTTCCTTATTTGGTTTCGATGTACTTGGGAGAATCGACGAGACCACGGCCTCGTATCTCTCACCTCTTGGGTGAGGGATGGTGCCGAAAATGAAAGAAGAGGAGACGGGGCTAGAGGGAGGATGAGGGACGGTGTCAGAAGGAGGAAGGAGAGAAGGGGCTGCCAAGAAGGAAAGAAAAGAAGATGAGGGCTGAAGGAGAGTGGTAAGGGATGGTGATAGAAAGGAGGGAGGAGAAGGAAGGATGCCGGTGCCAGAAAAAAGAGAAGGATGGCAAGAAATAGGGTAAGTTTAAATTTTTTTTTAAATTTTTTTTTAAAGGTGCATTGAGCAACTGAGCAGTGTAAATAAAAATTCTCCTATTGTAATATTCTTTTGAGAAAGGGAAAGAAAGGAACGAGGACTGGTCTCGTACCCAGAAGAAAACAAAGAATGCGTGGCAGAGATAGATGGTTGCAAGCTCAATTCAGAGCTGAATATTCTCTCCAGGAACTCTCTCGCAGCAAATTGCCAAAATGTTGCAAATGAGCACGTAAGTCTACAATGAGTGGGTTTTGCTGAGCTGCGTCTATATTTCTTTCTTTTAATATTAAATTAGCCATCCAATCTTATTTTAACTGATGGAGATGCATCATTAACAGTCGATTTTAGTCATCACTAAAGCAGTAAAAAAAATCAAACTTCATGGTCTGAGCAGTGCTGCCCCTTTCTCTACTTTCATGTTCGTTGTTCTTGTTTTCAACCATAACTATTAAGTTCAACGCCATCATAATCGAAGATCGCTTCTTTTTGGAGATGATGTATAAGCTCGGTTGGTGGTTGAGTAGAGGGTCTAGCAAAGAATGATGCTAGAGATATTAAAGATTAGGATGATGAAGCTCTTGAAGCGAAAGATCTGAACAATAATAAGTAAGAATGCTTGACTTTTTTTATTTATAAATTAAAAGTCAAACAAACTGAAATTGATTAATTCAGTCGAGCACATGGGTTAAATGAACAAAAAAAGAAGAAGAAGATTGCATCAATGGTTTAATTTGATCGCATCTTCGTAAAAGAATAATAAAGATTGTATCATAGCAAACTCCACATGTGAACCGTCACGCGATGCATTGCTTCAGGTGTCAGCGGGGAGCGCCTGATATTGTCGGCGCCGCGCGCGCGCATCGAGCGCCAACGGACGCATCCATGCTCTAACCGCGCACGTCATGCGCGCGCGCGTAGGGCCATCGGTACGAGCTCAACTGGACAAATTTGTCATCCCAGCCTGCAGTAACCAACGTCACATAATGGATAGCTGTCAACCACTATCCATGTTATTAAAATATTTTTTTATAATTTTAATTTGAATTGCATAAATAATATTTTACTCTCTCAGCAGTACCGATAGAATTATAGGCTTGCTTAATATTTTTTCCGCATGATAGCAAATAATAATAACTGTTATGATAGGGATTATTTTGTTTCGAAAAAATGAAGTCAAAATTTGATTGGTCAAATGACCATCATGAAGTTATAAAATATTTCACATTATCACTATTTATAGCCTTGCAAGATGAGAAAATGTGGAGGCCCTGGTCTTCTAGACATCTAGATGTTTTCAAGTAAACCGAGCCGAGACTTTTTATTAATGGTCTTCAAATTTTCTTGGTTGACTAGTAGATGGTTCATTTGTTTTTATTTTATGTACTTATTATTGTAGTTAGGTCATCTTTCTCTAATGTTTACAAGCATTCGATCGACTTCTTCAGCGAGCTCAAAATCTTTTATCGAGCTTCTCTCATTCAGAAGCCTGCAAAAAGTTTCGGAAACTAAAGATTCCGATAGAACCCTTCATCACTCAAGTCAGTGCTCTGGGCAACAGCCGTGAACTTAAGAAAGCTTGAAAGAAAGAGAAAAGCTTAAAGAGGTGCTCTCTATGTGAGCGAGTACGAGCGTTTAGGAATATTGTGTATTACCTGATCGATTATCCATCTTACGCATTTTATTGATGCTTGGAGTCTGTGAGACTCGAGGTGTAACAACTTGTCAGAGCATTTATGATAGGAGCAGCATAGTGGGGCTTGCCTTCTTATAACTTGTCAGAGCTGCAGTAGTGGCCCATCTAATATGGATGGCTGTAGTTTGTTGGTGGGTCAGGTCCTGCCAGAGTGGATGGCCACTGATTGAACGGCTGTTGCAAGCTTGCAGTATGGGCGGCCGTTTACGGCACTTGCCAGATATGTTTTCCATGTCGTACGTCTATTGTCCTGTGCAGACAGTGATGAGCTAGGCATGTGGGGGCCACAGGCAGCAGGTGCAGCCATATGGAGGCCACAAGCGATAACGAGCCACATGGGGGCCGCCTTGAAGCTGGGGCTGAGTTCGGAGCGAGAGCCGTCTTGGAGCTGGAGCCGTCTGAAGCTGGGGCTGCCTTGGAGCTGGGGCCGAGTCCGAAGCTGGGGCCGCCTTGAGCTAGGACCACCTTGGAGCTGAGGTCGCCTGAAGCTGGGGCCGGCGAGGATGAGCGAGGCCGATGAGAATGGGCAAGGCCGACTTACTGAGGCCGACTGGGATGATTCAGTCCTAGTGTGATCACTATGCTCATGAGGGTTCGCTAGCTCCATCACTTATAATTATATATCATGCAAGAAAAAGATAATAAATGAAATAAAATCACACATGGAGCACTTAAATATAAATAAACAACTACAATAATTCTTCCGAACTGCAAAGAGAAGTTAGGTGAGGGTTGAAAAGATGAGGTATTTCTAGACCCACCATGGATAATTGAATGTATACAGATTGATAGGCATTCAGACTACAAATTCCAATGCCGTTCTCTTATACATTCGACTATTTTATTCGAGCTCATGAAGTCCCAACATCATAAACATTTCTTGTCCAAAGAAATGATCCGTCTTGCAAGACCCTTGTTCTTTTTTTTTTTTCTTTGGTACAAACGGGTGATCACACTATCATACCAGTCTAGTGCAAGTCAACCCAGAAATATCAGAATACAAAATTTGCTTCAGAAAGGGAGGACAAGGGTCACCCTGGTTCCATCTCTAAATACCCGCATGATGGGCCACGGCAGCCGCCACCCAGTCCACCACAGTATTAGCTTCGCGGTAGATATGCCCGATGTGGATACTGTGAATCTCCCAAAGAAGAGACCAAATGTTGAGAAGAAGGGGATTAGAGGGAGCTTGACTGCCTCTCCCCATCCGAAGCCACCTGATAATCGTTAGAAAATCCCCCTCTATCACCAGACTGTGAGCATGAAGAACCCGTACAACATAGGATATCGCAGCCCAGACTGCATACAACTCAGCCATAGGGACAGAGGAGTCAAGGATGCCAAAGCCGCCAGCCGCCAGCAAAGCTCCATCAAAATTGCGAATGATGAAGGCTGAACCTGCAGACCTTACCCGAACACTTCCATCGAAATTGATTTTAACAAACCCTGGAGGGGGGGCTCCCAAGATATGAAAACCGTACGACGGTTCGCTACCGAAGTAGCAGGGGATCCCCAGTGGCCAGAGATGTCAAAATCAACAACATTACGATTGAGAGAAAATTCCCCGGAAAGGAGTCTAGCCCTCCGCACGATCCTGTGAGAAGAGATAGCATCATCAGTGAAGATAAGCTGGTTCCTAGATAACCAGATCTGATAGGTTGTAACAGTCCATAAAGCGCTCTGATGCTGGGTGGCCTGCTGGAGATCAAGAAGGAAAGGAGACCGCGAAGAGCCGAAGACATCCTCTCTGCAGTGATAACCAATCCTCGACCAGATCCAATTCGCACGGGGGCAAGTGAAGATGGCATGGTCAATAGTCTCATCATCCTGCCCACACAGAGGGCAGGTCACTTGAATGGCTAGGCCCCTCCTAGAGAGCAGAGAACAAGTGGGAAGAGAGTCCCAAAGAAGCTTCCATATGAAAAGCTGAACCCTAGGATGAGTGGGAAGCTTCTAGATCCAAGCAGCCTCCCTCCTATCCTGCGACTGAGCTCCAAACTCCTTCATAAGGTCCCTAATGGGCACCCTAGAGAGACAAGAGTACCGCCATAATCTCGAATCAGCTGTGATCCCTGGGATGAGCGGAATGGAGAGTATTCGCCGAGAAAGCTCCTCACCAAATAAGCTAGTAACGATGGGGATATGCCAGGAGTGGGGGCCATAATAGATCAGATCCTTGACCTTCATACTGATCGGAACGTCTGCTAATAAAGGTTGGCCATCGAGACAGGGGGAGATCAGAAATTCATGTATCATGAAGAACATCAATAGAGGAGCCATCTCCGATCATCCAGGAAATATTGTTCATAATAGTCGGAGCATAGCGACAAACCTCCTTCCAGAAGAAGGAGTACCCTTTAGAAGGCTGAGACTCCATAGAAGAACTCCAATCCCCGTATTTAGCCCGCATAAAGGAGCTCCAAAGATAGTGCAGGTCGAGAAGGAACCGCGATGCATGCCTAGCAAGCAGAGCCTCCCTTCTGTCTATAAGAGACTGAATACCAAGGTTGCCGTCATGAAGTGGCCTACAAACCACATCCCAAGCCTGGAGATGAATACCATGACCCTCCTGAGAAGAAGCCCATAGGAAATCCCTAAAGCATCTCTTAATCCTCCGCAAACAAGTAATCGGCACAGCTGAATTAGACAGAAGATGCAGTGGAAGAGACGTAAGGACCGAACGAATAAGGGTGATCCTCGACATCATAGATAAGCCAGTAGCCTGCCAGCCTCCAATCCGATCACGACCTCATTGCTCAATAGCATTATAATCACTAATACGAGGACAACGACCCGTTATAGGGATCCCCAGATATGATAACCGATCAGCCGTAGAAGAAATGCCAAGGGAATGGTGAATAGCCTCCCTCACGGATCTGTTAGTCTTCAGACTAAAGCAGATCGAAGACTTCTCTAGGTTGACCTTCTGACCAGAAGCCTGGCAGTAGTTCTGAAGAATGGAAGCATAAGCAGTCGCGTTGCGGAGCGTAGCCTGACCCAAAAGAATACAGTCATCCGCAAAAAGCAGATGAGAAATAGAGGGGCCGAGGGTGCCAGCCATGAAGGGGACAATGCAATGCTCAATCTGAGCCTGGTGGAGAGCACGAGATAGATCATCTGCAGCTAGAATAAACAGAAAGGGTGATAATGGGCAACCCTGACGAAGGCCCACAGTCGAATGAAAGAATTCAGTATGGTTGCCATTGATGAGAGAGAGAAGGAAGGCTTCTGAATGCAGGACATTATCCAGTCAATAAATAGACCATTGAAACCAAACTCCTGTAGAGTGCGGTGCAAGAAAACCCAGCTCAGTCTGTCATAGGCTAGCTCCATATCAAGCTTAACAGCCAGCATACACTGCCTAGTAGGAGCTCGCTGAAGATCATACATAAACTCCTGAGCGATAAGGATATTATCCGAAATGCTCTGACCTCTAATAAAAGCCCCCTGCTCAGTAGAAATGAGGCGCGGGATAACATCACGCAGGCGAGAGACTAGGAGGCGCGCACAGACCTTATACATGGTAGTGCACAAGCTGATAGGTCAAAAATGGTGAGGCCTGGAAGCATCAGAGCGCTTGGGCATAAGAGCAATGAGAGTCTGTTTCCAGTCCGCAGGTATGGATTTGGAATGAAAAGCAAGTTGAATGGCAAGAACGACCTCCTGACCAACAATATCCCAGTAATGGCAAAAAAAGAAGGGCGGAAACCCATCAGGTCCAGAAGCCTTATCCGGACCAAGCTCCCATAAAGCCAATCGAATCTTATCTGTAGTAATCGGTCTTATCAAAAGGTCGTTCTCATGAGATAAGACTTTCTTAGCAGGAGGAATCGGAGAAACAGGAGCCCCAACACCAGAGAGTTCCATCCATCTAGACTGAAAGAAATGTAACAACTGCTCTCGGATGATAGTAATATCCTCCTGGGAGTGCCCGTCCTCATCAACTAAAAGCCGGATCCGATTGGCAGCACGACGCTTAAGAGTGGTCTGATGAAAGAATCTAGTATTACGGTCCCCATCATGAATCCACTGAATTCGTGATCTCTGCCTCCAAAAGGTCTCCTACTGCTGAAGGAGGGAGTGATGAATAGAGAGCATAGCACGGAGAGAGGAGAGATCAGCATCAGAGAGGCCGTCATCCTGATCCTCAATAGACTGAATGGAAGCAATATCTTCTTCGACCCGCTTTATCCTCCTATGAAGGTCTCCAACCTCCACTCTGTTCCATCTAGAAAGCCTGCGTCTCGCTAACTCTAGACGCCTAGCAAGGCGATAAAAGGCATTCCCGTGCATAGGCAACTGCCAGACCTGGGATATTATAGATCGAGCAGAAGAGTAAGAAGTCCAGAATTGCTCAAATCTAAACTGTCTCCGCTGCTGAAAGTCAACCTCTGTGGAAATCAATATGGGGCAATGATCAGAAGCTATCCGGGAAGATGAGTAACAGTGACAAACGGATACTTCTGAAGCCATTGGGCATTGGCCATAGCCCTGTCCAATCTCTTCCAAACATGTGTAGTCCCCTGGCGATTATTGCACCAGGTGAATTTGGGACCCGAGAAGCCCAAATCCATCAACCCAGCTGAAGAAATGAAGGATCTGAACTCCAAAACATCCGCTGAGTCGCGGACTTGCCGACCTCCTTTCTTTTCAGTGGCATTAGTAATGCAATTAAAATCCCCAGCAATAATAGAAGGAAATCCCTGAGCAAGAAGAGAGAGAACCTCAGACCAAAGGACACGCCTCTCCCTGAAATCGGTGCTAGCATAGATACCCGAGAAGAGCCAGGGGACAGACAGTCCCTCTGAAATAACAAGTGCAATCTGCTGATTGCACTGATGAAAAGCATTGACCTTGATGGTTGTGTTACTCTAAATGACAACAATTCTACCAGAAAGACCCACCGACTCCACAGCATAAGAAGACCAGGATCTCCCAATTTGCCTCCTGAAATGGGCCAGACTGTCACCCGATAGACGAGTTTCCAAAAGAATACATATGTCAAAATTATGAAGCTACATCAGTCTCTTAAAAGAGGAGCGAAAAGAAGGCTTTTGAGCTCCTCTAACGTTCCAAATTAAAATCTTCATTTAATTAGCTGGGGAGGTGGGGCCCCCGCCTGATCCTCCTCCAACATAGTGCTATCAAGGTGGTACCCTTGAGATAGGGTAGCACCCTCTTCCTTCTGAGAGTTACAATCCATCAATTGGTTATTCTCCACGGAATCACCAATCACAGCCATAGCTTAATTCGCCCGAGGGGACTTTGCAGCGAACAACGAGTCATTGCACTGTCCCTGAATTGCCAATTTTAGGCAGGAAACAACGGACTCGTGACAACGTTCCTCTATCGCAGTTGAGAGAGGCAACATCCCCTCTGGATCAGAACCTTTGTCCTGAAAAGATGAAGTGGTGGCCGCTACACCCTTACCTTTGCGTTTATCCGATTTGGATACAATCCGCTGAGACTGGGGCTCCACCGGTCTGGGCCGCTTTGAGGGACCCGGATTAGCATCCCGAGAAGCCCCAAGCCCATCCACCAACTGATCCATGTCAAGTAAGGCAAAAGGATTCTTAGAAGCTAAATTTGGAATCAAAGAAGGCTTGGGGTCTGAACATTCAGACTGGAAAATATCTCTCGGGTGCTCACTGTTACCGGCACGCTGAGAATTCAGCTTCCCTGAAACCGGCACGCCATGCTTCACAGAAGCCTTGAGCGAGCCAGCCTTCCCCCGATTGAGGTCCACTGCAGCAGAAACTAGAGACTTCCCGGCCTTGCGCAAACTCCGGCGAGCCACCCTCCCCGGCACCTGCCAGCCATCCGAACTAGAACCAGCGACCGGATGCGAAGCATCATCAGCCGCGATGGGAACTGATTGAGGGCTAGATTTCTTTCTTTCCACTGGGGGATCAGGAGGCGATTTCCTCTGCCGAGTCGCTGACATCCAGGGCCCGAAGAGAGCAGATTGCTGATCAACCTCCAATCTAGAGGGAAGAGCCGACGAGGAGCAGTGACCGGAGAGGTGGATCGATCCACACTTCAGACAAATCCCTTCCAGATGTTCGAATTGATATTGCTGCCAGAAGGGAGAACCCTTCCCCCTCACTCTGACACCCGGAGGAAGCGAGCACCGGAGGTCCACTCGAACGCACGCCCGAGCAAAACCTCCCCTGCTTCTTTGCTGGGTAGCTGAATCGAAGAACAGAAAGAGACCCGCCAGAGACAGAATCTCCCTCAATATCTCGTCATTCCAATATTCCAGGGGAAGGTTTGGCAAACGAACCCAGAGCAGAGCCGAAGCAACTGCGTCCGCCGCCGGAATGAACTTCGGATGCCAACCCTCTATGGCGATTGGTTGATCGTTGGCCACCCACGGTCTTCCCATAACCATCGCTTGAGCCGAAGGATCATCAAACCATAAAATATGGCATCGGTGAGCCAGGCTGACAGGAACAATGTTGCCGGGAACACCACCGCGACGAAACTCCCAAATGATGGTATCAGGAGGAATCCATCGACTGAATGTTCGAGCCAAAACATCCATCTTCTCCCAGCCAGAGCTTGCCTCCTCCAAGACCGCTGCTGGAATTTGAATGATATCAGGAAACCGCCCTCCAACGATGCCATCACTTCTGACGATGGAGAGGGGGAAACCCAGATGAAACCAGGCTCCGTTGCTTTGTTTCGGCCGCTATGACCCTTCTTACCACCCTTCTCAGCCATTGGATGAGGGGGGACTGCACCCATCAGCCGGAAAGAAATAGAGACGGTCAAAAGCAGAGATCACTGGAGAACAGGAGAGACAAGGATTGAAGCATGAATCTCAAAGCAAAACACCAGATCGAGAAACACTGTAGCACCCTATCACAAACACTGTAGCACGTTTCAACATGGAGATCTTAGTCCTGTGTTTAATACCATGATGTTAACGGGTTTCAACAATTTGTCAATCTTAAGCAGTCAAGGGTTGCATTAATTGTTAGTCGCCTTTAAAAGCCAAAGATGACGACAAGGTATCGAAAAAAGAGAGTTCGCCCTGTGGGTGGGGTGCAGAATTTGGTGAGATGTCTCTCTCGGGATGCGGTCTTTTTTTCGTGGGGATCGGGGGTTTTGTTGGCTCCGGGGAAAAGATGGGGATCCAACGCCATCTTCATCCCCCCCCCCCCCCCCCCCCTTTTTTTTCTTTTTTTTTTTTTTAATGCTTGGCGTTGCAGGTCATATCATTGGAACGGGGGCCGGAGCCTGCAGGCTCCTTTCATTGCACGTCACGTCTTGGAGTCACAGTCTTCGAGCACTTCTTCGCTACATTCTCGATCGGCACCGTTCATGCCTTTTTGTTTGCAATGCAACGTTGCCTTCGCGGCACCACATGTTCGTTAAATTGATCATATAAAATAATGAAGTGGAATAAGTAATGTAAGCTGAGAGACGATCGATGCCTGGTAATGCCTGTCGTATTCTAGACAGCTTTCTTGGAGCCAGAATGCAAATTAGAAGTACATTCTAAATCCGAGTTCTCCTTGATGCCTTCTGTAAAGTTAATATATATTTGTGCTAGGATGAGAGAGAGTCAAATGCATGCTTGTGTTATTCTAATCAAACAAAATCGTAAGTCATTCAGTAGATTATGAAGCACTTGACTTGCTCGCATATAATGTTCGAGTTATCTTACAAACATGCATAGATTATGAATAATTATTTTATCTGCATCTTTGTTTTAATAATTTTTAAAAATATGTTTACTTATCATTGAAATTTTGTCTGAATTATCCATTGTTCCTGGATATATGGAAATTGTCATTTGGACAGTTCCAAGCTCTCACTTGCATGGAGAAGTTAATGTTACTGTGGATTGGATTACTACTTGATGGCCTGTCACTTTATTGACTACTCTTAGGAAGAACTATTTTTCGATAAGTTTTATGAGGACTCTTTTAGATATATTTCTACTCTTGAATAGTTCAGCACATCGGAATTACAAAAAAAAAGTTGTAGCTATGTCTAAGATTATGCTAAATTTTGTTCAAAAATTAATTTTCAGATGAAAAGATGGTCATTGATGGATCCTCCTTTTAGTTTCCGGGCACTTTATAGTTGTTTTGCTTTACAAAGTTGCAACCAATAGGTAAGTGTTTTTAGAGAAAATATTTTGTTTCATTAAGCTTGCTAAAGAACAAATGGCGAGGCAATTAATTCTAAAAGTAATTATCACCTATCCTTTGGTATCGATAAGTCTGAATGTATGCCCTGCACCTAAAATTCCATAAAATTTTCTTCATCACGTCTTCATCTAAAGGAAACTTTTCATATTAAACAAAGTAAAGCAGCTAACTATATATATAGATTTGAAGATTATTCATAACTATTCCGAGTATTCAGGAATAACTAATGGGAAAATAATAGGACATACTTCAAAACTGAGACGATTGGATTCGGTGGAAATATAAAGACCAGCAATTTGAAGTGGATTAGTTTAACAGAGAAAATCCCAAGCTAAGAACCAAAGTGTTGAAATTCCTTTGTAAAAATGTCGTAAAACTTTTGGCAGCAAGCAGATAGAATGCCAAACAGGCTGAACCAAGCAAGTTTATACTTGGTTTAAAGGGGTTTTCGAGCTCAAGCCGTGCTCAGCTATAAATGCTCAAGATTGGTTTTCTCCTGATTCGAACGAGCTTGTTATCAACCTGAGACCAATTTTATTTTTCCATATACGACCGGGCAATAACATGTGACTTTGAGATTATCTTTTTGGGCAAGCTTAAGCAATCCTTTTTTTTTTCTTTTTCTTTTCTTTTTTTTTTAAAAGTTGTCCTCAAAGAGTTTGGACTCTGAATTAGGATAGTTTTAATCTTAGAAGATGGCCGACAAATTTTTAAGACTGATGGCTATGTTGGAGGAAAAAGAACATTTGGCCGAATCCTAGAAAGGCTTAAGACCAGTTAGTCTTCCAGCAAGAAATTATCTAGCAATTCTGATTTTTTAAAGGTGCTTTAGTTATTCCAAACTTAGAGTCAGCTATGTTCGATAGAGGCATCCTTTCAAAGCCATCAACTTCTATTGCAATTACTCTCTTTTATTTTAGGTGAAGCATCGAAGGCTTAGCTGGCCTTTAAGGCTTTCTATTCTATGCACGTTTTATCGGTTCTCTATTCCTGAGTCTTTTAAGCTGTTATCTTCTTGCCTCCTCTTCGATCTTCCATACTCATCTTTCTTTCTCAACGTAATTTGTAAATATTACTACTATTTTATAATAAATGATAGGAAAATTCTTGACTTCTCCATTTCCAATATAAAAAAAAAAAACAAAAGGCTGAGTCCACCTTTCACGGATCAAACAGTCAGAGAACTACAACCTTCGTAGACTGTTGCAGGACTGTCTTCTCTCATTTCTTAATTCGTGCTATTTAGATTATAGACTTGGATCTTGCGTTTGAGTCAGCTTTGTCTTTTGCTTTTTAGCATTCTCTTACATTGGGATTCCAATGATTCGGTATATTCAGCCTAGTTGCAGGATATAATATCATGTGAAAAGACTGGTAGATAGAGCAGGTCACCACACCACATCTAACCTTGGGCTGATTTCCTAGCTGATATGTCACTAAGAAGTTAATAGTTTTTTTTTTAGTTTAATTATGGCAAGGCAGCAAGGTTGAACTAGATAGAGGTTTTAGTTTTTGGTGATGCAAATACTAATTAAATGGAAAATTATGATATATAGGAGCTAAATGGCTTTGAAATTTTAACCATATTTTCATGAAGCCAATGATATATATTATTAATTAATTTGTCACATAAAAGCAGTTGACTCTCACCACTTCAAAATTTCAAATATGATCATTAGCAGCTGAACCAGGAATAGATGGTCATCCAGCTGATAGATTGGATTTGCTGATGGCCATAAAATCTATCACATGAGAATCTACTTTAGGTCATTAAAGAGAGTGCAATATTTAGCTCGGAAAGGGACCAGGTTGGGTCCTTCCAGGAGGTGGTCTTTGTGGGCATATGTGTCACGCTCCAGACCCAAAAATTTTGAGCTAGGTGACAATCCGCCGCATGCCATGCATGCAAGGCGTCCCGAATCATGACACTGAATTCAAGAAAGGCAACAACCCATATATCATTCAAGTCCATAACTTTAATACAATCCATAACTAAAAATTTGGGCTACAAGCCCTACACGCAAACATTACTGGGGTTACATCAACATATGAATCCACTTTATTTTAAATAGAAGCTCCAACGACCCTATGGTTCCTTCTTCAATCCTAGGCTCTAAAAAAATTGTGAATTTATATGAGCTCACACTCAATAAGTAAGCCTATATTAATATAAAATAGTCATATATCATCATATCTTATCAAGATATCATCAAGTCATAATTTCATAAACTTCCAATTTTAAATGCATTTATCATGCTATTAGAATAAGCATATCAACTCAAAATAAATTGGAAGCTTTATACAATAAATACCAGAAATGCACTGTAAACAACCCACTGTTTATATGATCATTTTATATATATTTTATATGTCCCATGACCCAGCTATACCTCAATCAGCGTACATCCTCTAGATGTGTGTGGCCTCCACATGCCACCTCATCGTCAATCATAGCACATCCTCAAGATGCGTGGCCTCTGTATGCCATATCATCATCAGTCATAGCGCATCCTCTAGATGCGTGTGGCCTCCACATGCCACCTCATAATCACATATTCTATAGATGTGTGGCCTCCACATGCCATATCATCATCAGTCATAGCGCATCCTCTAGATGCGTGTGGCCTCCACATGCCACCTCATAATCAAACAGAGCACATCCTCTAGATGTGTGTGGCCTCCACATGCCACATCATAGGAGAACTACGGTGACACATATAATATAATTCAAGGTCATCATTATATATATGTACATCATGCATCATCATAAACATAATCTTTTCATATCACATAAACAGTGGTTTTTACAATCTTAATCATTGCATGTAACCAATTCACTTGCAAGGTTAAAAATAAACATATTTCTTCATATTTTGTGTAAACATATAAAACCATTACTTTGCAAAATATCACCAGCTATCATTATAGCAGTTACTCAATTATATACTCATGGTATAATTACCAACTTTCAAAATAATCAATGTCAATAAATTTTTATTTTATCTTATTTCATAATTATGCATAATTATAATAAATGCCAAAATATGCAATGTAAATAAATCCATAATTATTATTTTCTTATGTGTTCCACGACCCTTCAAATTAATCAGAACACATTCCACAAGTGTGTGAGGCCGTATATCCTACAAATGTGCGTGGCCATATCAAAATCAATCGGAACATATCCTATAGATGTGTGTGGCCATAATATATGAGAATCGTGGCGACACATACAAGATTATTTCAGTGTCATCTTTACAATTGCATGTAGTCATCTCAATGATACCAACATATTTTGTAAGTCAAAGAATTTATATTTTGCACATACACCAAGAAACTATTTCTTGCAAAATATTACCAGTTACTATAGTCATAATAAATGCTCATATGTAGATTCATGATACCATTTAAAATAATTATTCTAAATAAACTTCCGTTTTCCTTATTTCATAATATACATGTAAACTATAACTTCATAATTTATAAATTACTAATTATAAATAGGCTTACTTACCTCGATACGCTAATCCCAAATGGTTAACTAGCTATTTAGACATCTAGGTATAATCATAACTCCAGTAGCTCCACTAACTCCAGCAAAAATTGTAGTGGCCACCTCCTATGACATGTGCTGTAGCACCAATACTGCCTCCATGGTCACAGAGTTGTAAAGATTTCTCTTGCGTTTCTCATAGACTTCTCTTCCATAGACAAATGGAGAAAGGCACAAACTTCCAGGGCCATAGAGTCATGCTGGATGTCTCTTTCTATCCATCCTAAAAGCCCTAACACAAGCCTCCGTGACTCCCTCCACCGTAAGAACTCTCTGGCACTTCATCACGAGCAGTCCACAGAACATCAAGACAACACCAAACAAATCCTCCTTCCAACAAAACCACCAAAATCTCAAGCTCTCATGCTAAACAATCTCTTTCTCACACTGGGCTCGGAACGAGATCCAATAGGCAAAATCTCAGACTTATGGTCCCTCGAGCAGTAGAACTCACCAAAATCGAACATATTTCAGCGACCATTGAAGTTTCCCCAAGCAATAGAAGACAATGCGGTGGAAATCCGAGCTTTGGGTCTCCGAATTCGACTCCAATCATGGAGAACGAAGTCCGGAATGGCAGCGCCTATTGTTGAGAGATTCACGGGATCGCTGATCGCTTCAAAGTTCTTCCGATCCGCTCTCTCTCTCTCTCTCACAGGCATTAGGAGGATGGGCAGGAGATTATCTGGAGGAGATGAGCACCCGATTCAAGGAGGGGTCATCCTCCAACTCATTATAAACATCACGCGACGCCTCGGTCTAGGGACTCGGAAAACCCATCAGACACGCAAAGACTCGGAAATCCAAGCGTCATACTGGGAACCTAAATGTCAAAATAACTCTAGGTGCCAGGTATCCATAAATAAATGCTGGGGGGTTACAGTATGACTGCCTGCCTGGTTAAACTTTGAGATACGTGATCGCATCTGATCAGATGGGATCACATCTCTCAAAGTAGCTCCAGGCCATCATGGTCTCTCACGCCCACCGCTTCCGTGAGAAGATACAAGCGTCAGTGCGGTTATGCGTGTAAACATTGCTCGGTCTCATAGTATATGATTGTAAACATAAACCATGTGACACACATAAGATATGCAAACCTTTTTGTTGCTGACAAATCACTTTTGAAGAGCATCGTATGAAAGAGGAGCTTTGTAGGCCTTTAGAGGTATGACAGGATCACCTCCTTTAGCCAAAAACCTGCAAGAAAAGTTTCCGACCGGTGGTTTCAACGGGGACCCTCCGACGCTCAAGTTAGTGATTTTGGAGAACAGGGATTTAGATTGCAGAGTCTCCCCTTTTTCGTTGTGAGTCAGGGTATTTATATACATGTTTGGAGGTCCCTCTTACCCTTCGTGGATAACCATCGAATCGTATCTTCCATCAAGATCGGCTTCGTAAGTGGTAGTGGGCGCATAGCCGCTAAACGTACGCCGTAAATATTGGCAACTGCTCACAGTATATCGGTAACCACCCATAGTCTTAGCAAAGAGTAGGTTAGTGGGCCACGTGGCAGCCCTGAGCATTTGTTAGGTGGCTGGGAACCAAGTTCGAGGTTGGTTCCGAGGCCAAAGCTAGAAGCCGAGAGCAGTTCCAAGGCAGAGGCTGGCCGAGGCTGAAGCTGGCTAAGGCAGAGTCTGGCCGAGGCTGACGCTAGCCGAGGCCGACACTGGTCGAGGCCGAAGTCAAGGTGAAGTCCGAGGCCGAAGCCGAGGCCGAAGCCGAGGTTGAGGCCGGTGCCGAGGCCGAAGCCAAGGCCGAGGTGAAGTCCGAGGCTAAAGTCGGGGCCGAAGCTGAGTCCGAAGCGAGGCCGAGGCCAAAGCTGAGGCCAAGGTGAAGTCCGAGGCCGAAGCCGGGGCCGAGGCCGAGCCGAATCCAAGGCCGAGGCTGAGGCTGAGCCGAATCCGAGCCCAAGCCAAGGCCGAGCCGAATCCGAGGCCGAAGCCAAGGCCGAGCCGAATCCGAGGCCGAAGCCGAACTCGAAACTAGCCAAAATCATTACTTTTGTTCAAAAAATCATGCCGGTTGCTACCGTACCACCTGATTGTGTGATTAGCCACATCAGATGCCCCCCTGCCCTCGAGATGGGTGAGCGTGCTCCTACCATTGAAAGGGGGCATTTTATCACCGGGTGGCTAATCTTTAGGCGCCACGCATCAAGGGCCGTTCTCCCTTTAATGATGCATCAGACGCTGCAACGCTATCATCTCGCCCCCCTCGGTCGTTGAGATCGAGGAGGATTTCCCTCGAGTGTTGGACAGGCGCATCATTGTGGTGAGGTCACCACCGTCCCATCATTGGCGGTGCCCTTTGTGCTCTACGCTCTGGGTAGTTGCCGTAGCCATCCCCAATGGCAGGCGGGCACATGGCCGAGGCGAGTTGGCAGGACAATTTGAAAAGACGAGACTATAAAAGGGGATTGTCCTTGATCCGAGCCGCCTTCATTACCTACGCCTTCTTCCCTATTCTGGTCCCATCCGAACCTATTCATCTTCCACCTCCCGAGTTTTTCGTCCCCGATTCTCTGTCTTCGAACCCTTCAAGTCAGTTTTGCTACCATGGCTTCTTCATCCCTTTCGTGCTCAATTTTCGATTTCGGAGGTTATTCCCCCGATCTTCCTCAACCCTCTTCCTCTCCTGCGCCCAGCTGGTCCTCTTCTACGGAGGATGTCCCAGCGGAGCAGCAGCGAGTGGTCGGGCAATTTCCCGCCGGGAATCACCCGGCTGGGACGGGCCCCCGTTCAGTGTCGTCCGGCTGTTGCCGACCCTTCCTCTGGTGCAAGGTAGTCTCCCGAGGGGACTGCCTCTATCATGACTGCCCAGGAGATAATCAATCTCAGGGCTTGTTACCAAATTTCCACCGACCTCTGCTTATACCGGCCTCTTCTCGAGGATAGGGTAACCTCCTCTTATCCCGGTAGGGTCGCCCTTTACAAGTCTTATTTTAAGGCCGGCCTTTGTCTTCCCATTCATCCCTTTATACTTAACGTATTAGATCGATATTCCTTGTCCATAGCACAATTGGTCCCGAATTCCATTCGGACCCTGGTCGGTTTCCTAGTATTATGTCACATCCATGGGATAGAGGCTAGGAATTCTCTCTTTTGTAGCTTCTATACCCTTAGGAAATAATCGGGTTGGTGGTCTTTCGCCCCCAGGCCAACCAGAACCCTTAAGCTATATCTTCCTACTTCCATCAAAGGGTGGAAAGATAGGTTTTTCTTCGCCCAGGTTGAGGGGTAAGAACATTGTGGGGAATTCCCAAGACCGAGCCAAATAAAGACCTGACAATACTCCAAAGAGATAAAGAGGCATTTGGGAAGCTGATCACTGCCGACATCCCTCGGTGCAACATGTTATTAGCCGAGGAGAACCTTCGGCTGACATGCTTTGTTCCTGGCAACGGTGAGCGGCCAACCATCTCCTCTTTTATTCTCTCTCTCTCTCTCTTTTTAACACGTTCTTTTGATCAGCAGGTATGGCACCATCACTTCAAACAATTAGAAAGGCCGCCACCAAGAAGAGAAAGGCCAAAGTGGATGGGGCCCCTGCTGACCCTGTCGAAAAAAGGGCCACCATCAAGGTTGTCAAGAGAACCGAGGCCGGAGAGGCCTCCGGAAGAAATGAGGCCGAGGAAGAACGGCCTCATTCGCCTTTACCAGCACTACCCTCATCTCCCATCGATTTGACAAACACTCCTTCAGAGCGGAGGACTGAAGCACTATCACCACCGCCAACGGCTCCCGAGGTGGAGCCAACTGACTCGGCAACAAGATCGGTTCCAGAGGCCATCCTATCTTCCGAAGGGGCAATGGCCGAGATGCCTCCACAGACTGAGGTGCCAGAGGAAGCACAGCCGGCAGCTGTCCTTGCGCCAGCGCCTGCTGAGGCGCCAGAGGAAGCACAACCGGCAGCTGTCCCTGTGCCAGCGCCTGCTGAGGCGCCAGAGGAAGCACAGCCGGCAACTAACCACGCGCCAGCGGTTGCCGGGTCCACGGAGGAAGATGAGATCGACGCTTCCTTCCAATCGATTTTGTCTCGCTATAGCCGCTGGACAAAGCGGACGATGGCTCAGGCCTCCGTGCTTGAGCTCCAGAGGTTCCTCCAGAACCAGCAGACCTCTACGTTCTTCTGCGAGGCATCTGTCGTGCACCTTTGGGTGAGTGTTCTTCCATTGCTTAGCTTTAGAGCTCCGGTTTCTTCACCTAACCTGAATTTTTGAAAAGGCGCTAAACGCTTTAACCGCCATGAAGGGCCTTTTGTCCCAGGCCGAAGCCACCTTTGACCAGTCAAGGGAGGACACTAACCAAGCCCGGGCCAGGGCAGAAGAGGCCGAGGCCGCTCTGTAGACTGCCCAAGCGGAAGTGGCTCAGGCGCAAAGGGCCGAAGCCGAGGCCGAAGTTGCTTGATTTAGGAACTTGGCCCGGGCTGAAAAGGCAGAGGAGGTGCTAGAAGTAGCTCAGCGCCAGGTGGCCAATGAGCTCAACAATGCTCATATGGCAGAGGAAAAGCAGAAGGTGGCAGAAGAGAAGCAAAAAGCTGCAGAAGCGGAAGTATACCTACTGAAGCACCGACTGCACTCTGCCACCATTAAAATAAGAGTGACTGAGGAGTGGGCCAAAAATGCCGAGGAAATCGCCCGTCGGGCTGATGCTGAGATAGCCAACCTGAAAGCGGCAGTGACCGAGGCTGAGAAGAAGGCCGCCGAGGCCGAGAAGAAGGCTGCAGAGGCTGAGAAGAAGGCCACCGAGGCCGTAGAGAGTTTTAGGAAGTCCGACGCTTTTGACAAGGAGTTAGCCGAGACAACTGCATTTGCATATGAGGGCGGCTTCCAAGATTGCAAAGAGAAAATATGAAGACTCTATGGCCTCGAGGGAATTGATGGGCTAGAGCCAGATGAAGTTCCTGAGGATGATGGCTCAGCTCCATCCGAACCTTGAGTCCTTTTATTGTATCAAGTCCGACTAGATCAGCAATTTTGTAAACTCTAGCTATTAATAAAAAAACTCTTTTGATACAAGTTGTCCTCATTTAATTTGCACCGTAGCCAGCAAGTTTTCTAGCGAATAGGATAACGCGAGTAGGCCGGTGCGAGTCCATTCTAGGGGATAGTCGAGGCCGAGGCCGAGGCCGTAGGCAAGTGTAGTTAAAGGTTTTGGATGACCATTAAAACAACTAAAGTGGAAGACCCGGCCTTGGCCCGAGGTCGATACAAAGGCTGGGAGTGCCAAGGGAGTAACGCACCGATGCAAAGTCGGCTTAGGAAAGGTACTGGGCTAGAGTACCCATAGCTTAGCTTGAGAGCTGGTACGAAGTCCGATTAGAATGCCAAAATGAAACCAAGCGGAGCACTGACGCGGGGCTGGGCCAATGTGCTGACATGGAATCAGACAGTGCCGATGTGGAGTCGGGCTTCAAGTGCCGACGTAGAGTTGGGCTTTAGGTGAGAAGCAAGATCGCTCAAAGACGCTTTTGTTAGTGAGAAAATGAATATCATTCTAACTGACATGCTCAAATTAGGGACATTATCAAACTATTGATAGTACCAACGTAGGTTGTCTGCGTTCCAAGTGCGAGGGAGAGGCTTCCCGTCTAGCCCTTCGATCCGGTATGCTCCACAATGAAGTGCATCGGTGATTCGGTAGAGCCCTTCCCAATTGGGAGACAGCTTTCCCCCTTCTGTAGGTTTAGAGACTTTGGCTCGTCTAAGAACCAGATCGCCAGGGAGAAATGTTCTGGGGTGAACTCGAGCATTGTAATATTTGGTGACTCTCTGTTGGTAGGAGGCCATCCTGAGTCGCGCTTGATCACGGAGTTCGTCAACAAGGTCAAGGCTGGCTCTCAACTGATTGGGGTTGTTCTCCTCATTATATGATTGCATCTGGGGACTAGGGATGCCAATATCCACTGGGATGACTGCTTCCAATCCAAACATGAGGCTGAAAGGAGTTTCTTCAGTGGGGGTTCGAGGCATCGTGTGGTACGCCCACAGCACGTTCGGGAGCTCCTCTACCCACCTTCCTTTGAAGTCATCCAGACGTGTCCTAAGCCCTTGAAGGATTGTCCAATTTGTTACTTTTGCCGCTCCGTTTGTATGGGGATGACCGACAGAGGTGAACCTTTGATATATTCCCAGCTCGGTGCAGAACTCTTTGAAAGGAGCATTGTCGAACTGGCGCCCGTTGTCGGTAACAAGTGTGTGGGGTAGTCTGAACCGATAAATAATAGACTTCCAAAAGAAGTTCTTTACCATGGCTTCGGTAATCTTGGCCAGCGCTTCGGCCTCCACCCACTTGGTGAAGTGGTCGATGGCGATGAGTAAAAACTTTCGTTGACCAAAAGCTGGAGGGAATGGTCCTAGAATATCTATTCCCCATTGGGCGAACGGCCATGGAGCCGACAGGGGGCTCAGTTGGAAGGTCGGCAGCTGCTGGATGTTAACATGCCGCTGACAGCTATCGCATTTCCGAACCAGCTCGGCTGCATCTTCTCGCATGATGGGCCAGTAGTAGCTTTGGCGTAAGGCCTTGTGTGACAGCGCTATGCCCCCCAAGTAATTTTCGCAAATACCTTCATGGATCTCATGGAGGACATAGTCGGCGTCTGCGGGACCAACACATCTGAGAAGAGGATGAGAGAAAGATCTTCGGTTGACTATCGACCATTAGGAACTTGTGTACTCGCCCCTTGAATAGCTTGGCTTCGGCGGGGTCGGCTGGGAGGGTGTCGGCGGTGAAGTATTGGATGTAAACATCCATCCAGGAGGGCTCTTGTTGGACTGGCATGGATTCTTCAACTGCGTCGATGCTTGGGGCTTCCAGATGCTATATGTAGGTTATTTCCAAAGTTTCGTCGACTGAGGTGGCTAGTCGGGACAAAGCATCAGCTCGGGCGTTCTCTCCCCGGAGGATGTAGCTGACGCTGAAGTGGGACAAGGGAGAGACTTGTGACTGCACCATACTTAGGTAATAGGACATTGTGGGATCTCATGCCTCATATTCCCCTTTAATTTGGTCGAAGACTAGCTAGGAGTTAGTGAACACTCTAAGGCATTTCACCCTGAGCTCACGAGCTAGCCTTATTCCTAATAGTAGGGCTTCATACTCGGCCTGGTTGTTGGTGGTTGGGAAAAGGAAACGGAGGGCGTACTCGGTCACCACTCCATCTGGGCTAGCTAGAATGAGGCCTGCCCCGCTCCCTTAAGAGTTTGACGCTTCGTCTATGTGAAGGATCCAGTCATTCCCTCTCTCCCTGGTTTCAATGCCCGAGGGGCTTGCACGGGATTCTTCCGGTTACTCTTATGCCCAAGTGCACTCGACCAGGAAATCCGCTAAGACTTGAGACTTCATAGCTAACCTAGGTCGGAATGATAGGTAAAACTCTCCTAGCTTGAGTGTCCACTTTGCTAGTCGGCCAGAGGTGTCAGGGCGAGAGAGAATCGTCTTGAGTGGTTGGTCCGTGACCACCACAATTGGGTGAGCTTGAAAATAGGGCCTGAAGCGCTGGGTGAAGATGATCAGTGCAAAGATAATCTTCTTGACTCTGGAGTACCTGGTTTCAGCGTCATGAAGCACTTTGCTAGTGTAGTACACCGGCTTTTGTGCCCTGTCAGCATCCGTGCGAATGAGCACGGAGTTGACGGCTTCGGGAGAGGCCGCGAGGTATAGGAGGAGCTCCTCCCCGCCCCTTGGTTTGGACAACAATGGTGGGGTGGATAAGAACTCTTTTAACTCCTCGAAAACCTTTTGGCACTCCTTCGTCCACTCGAAGCCGTTGACTTTGCACAGAGCCTTGAAGAAAGGCAGACATCTCTCTGCAGACTTGGATAGAAAAGGGCTCAGGGCCGCTACCCTTCCGGTCAAGCGCTGTACTTCTTTCTTGTTGGCAGGAGACCTCATTTCCAAGATGGCTCAGATCTTATCGGGGTTCGCCTCGATTCCCCGTTGTGTCACCATGAAACCCAAGAATTTATCGGCTGTCACCCCAAAAGCGCACTTGCGGGGGTTCAGCCTCACTTGGTACCGGCGGAGGTTGCCGAAGGTTTCCGTCAGGTCGGCAATATGGTCTGTTGACCCAATTGATGATTTTGATGATTAACAAAACTATTTGAGTATAACTAATGGAGGCTCTAATGATTTTGATTAAGTGTTTCAGATTATAAGTCTATTGAATGATCAAAATCAGGAGTTACATCGTGTTCTGGATCGAATCTAATGTCTAGGTAAGATTGCAGACATTAGAGTTGACTCCGAGAATCACAGAGCCGACTCCAGATCTGGCACGAAAGTTAGAGTCGACTCCGAGACTGTTAGAGCCGACTCTCACAGAAGAAACAGAACGTCGATTTTTCTGGCCCCGACCTAGAGTCGACTCCGGGTAAGTTAGAGTCGACTCCAAAAAAGTTTCTTGTCGACCCCAGAAAAGTCAGAGACGACTCCAGAAATAACGTTTTAAAGTGCTTCGAGTTAGAGCCGACTCCAAAAAAGTTAGAGTCGACTCCAACCCACCTGGAACGAAAAATCAAACTGCCAGATCAGCTCTAACGGTAATATTTCTATTTTACTTTATTTCTAACGGATATATTTTGTTACAAGGTACACTCCAACGGATAGTTTTCTTCCAAAAATGGCTTGAAAGAAATCTATAAAAAGGGAAGACCATCATTCAAAAGAAAAAAAATAGAAAAAGGAAAAACAGAGAAACAAATAGAGAAATCCCAATCTAAAAATTCGAGAAAGAGAGAGCCTGAATCTCAAGAGGAAAACCTTCTAGCTCAAATCCACTCCACTCCAAAAAGCTCAAGAGGAATCCAAGGCATTCAAATCAAAGTTTTGGTGGATTTCCCAACTTGGAGAAAGAGGATTCGTTTCTTGCTTTTCAACCCTTCTCAACTGCTTCAACTGTGAAGAATCGGAGCTGAGGCTTGATTCAACCCAGCAAGGAGAAGAAGAAAAGAAGAAAAGAAGAAAAGCTCAAAAGCCAATCAACTATAAATCAGGCTTTTCTAAACCTTGTTATTCATTTATTTTATTATCTGCTCATTAAGGAGCCTTGTAATTGAAAAACAACATTTCTATTATTTGTGTCTAGTTCAATCTGGGGGATTGAACTAGTGGAGGTAGTCTTACCTCGGTACAAGCTTGGGATAGCTTGTGTTAGGGTTTTTGTGCTGGTGAGCCCTTGAAAACCAGCTGGGTTCGTTGTGCGCCCGGGAAAATAACAAGTTTGAGTTGTGAGCTTGTAAAACAACTCGGCTGTAATCAGGTTGATTATAGTGTGGACCCAAGTGAATCTTGGGAGTGGACGTAGGTGTTGGATACACCGAACCACTATAAAATCTTTGTGTTTGTCGTGCTTTCATTGACTCTATCTCTATCTCTTTCTTATTCACTACACTTTATATTTACATTGCTATTACCTTTACTCTTCTTAAGCAAACTATTTCAAAAAGGCTAATTTTTTAAAGAACCCAATTCACCCCCCCTCTTGGGTTGTCATCTGGGCCAACAATTGGTATCAGAGCTAGTGCTCATTAGATTTTGATCACACGATCAAGAGCTAAAAATCCAAATGGCAGCTCAAGTTGGATCGTTTGCTGAAGGTCATTCTACGAATAGACCTCCACTGTTTAATGGTTCAAATTATTCATATTGGAAAGCTAGAATGAGGATATTCATTCAAGCTTCTGACTATGAACTATGGGGTGTCATAATTAATGGACCTAGTACACCCACACATGTTATTGATGGCACTATTGTTCCTAAGCCCGAAAGGAACTGGAATGATAATGATAGGAAGATGGCACAGCTTAACGCTAAAGCCATGAATGTCTTATATTGCTCTTTAGACGCTAATGAATTTAATAGAATCTCCACTTGTAATTCCGCAAAGGAGATTTGGGATAGATTAGAGGTTACCCATGAGGGTACCAACCAAGTAAAAGAATTCAAAATTAATATTCTTGTTCATAAATATGAGTTGTTTAGCATGGAACAATCTGAAACCATTGCATGCATGTACACTAGATTTACAGATATTGTAATGGTTTAAAAAGTCTTGGTAAGACATATACTAACTCAGAACTTGTTCGAAAAATTCTTAGGTCATTACCAAGATCATGGGAAGCAAAAATGACAGCAATCCAAGAAGCAAAGGACCTCAACACTTTACCCTTAGAGGAGCTTCTAGGATCACTTATGACCCATGAGCTGACTATGAAGCAGCATGTGGAGGAGGACACAAAGAAGAAGAAAATGATTGCCCTTAAAGCTGCAAAAGAAGAAGAGAGCAGCAGCGATGATGATGATGATGATGATGAAGAGACTGCTCTCTTAGCCAAAAAGTTTAAAAGATTCATGAGGAGAAAGAAACCCTTCCATAAGAAGAAATTTGGAGCAAAGTGGGAAGGAGAAAAGGATAAGAACAAGAACAAGGACAAAGAAAAAGAGAAAGACCCCTTGACTTGCTATGAGTGTAACAAACCGGGGCACTTTTGGAATGAATGTCCAAAATTGAAGAAAGCCTACAAAAAGAAAAAGAAGGCTTATGTGGCGACTTGGAGTGATAGCGAAGAAACTTCTTCCGAAGAAGAAGAACAAAAGGAAGTCGCAAATGTATGTTTTATGGCGGACGACAATGATGAGGTAAGTTCCGAAAACCCTTGCGATGAGTTTGCTTTTGATGAACTATTTGATGCTTTTAATGAACTTGTCGGGGATTTCAAGGTTTTGAAAAAGAAATACAAGATTTTGAAAATAAAAATTTAACTTTCATTAAAGAAAAGGAAAATCTTAATAATGAAGTTAAAAAACTTAAATCTGAAAATGAGATTTTAGTAAAAGAAAAAGAATTAATTTCAAATAAAATGATAAACTAAGGAAAGAGGTTGAAAAACATAAGAACATAGTTGATAAGTTTACCTTAAGCTCAACTAAATTAGACATGTTATTAAATAGTCAAAAAGTAGTTTTTGACAAAGCCGGATTAGGGTATAACACTTTAAGAAAACAAAAATCACTGAAAAATATTTTTGTGCGTGCTGGCCAAAGTAATTTTACTTGCTTTAAATGTAATCAAAAAGGACATAAATCTTATGAATGTAAAACTCTAAAACCTAATAAAAACTTAAATATTAAAGGAAAGAAAATATGGGTTCCAAAAGGAACGATTTTTATTGCTACTAACCATGAAGGACCCAAGAAAGCTTGGGTACCTAAATATAAGACTTGATCATCTTTGCAGGAGTGTCTTGTGGCCAAAAGATCAAAGCGAAAGTGGTATCTTAACAGCGGCTGCTCAAGGCACATGACGGGTGACAAAGATCAATTCATCACCCTTGAAAGCAAAAGAGGAGGAGTAGTTATATTTGGCGATAATGGCAAAGGCCAAATCTTGGGGTTTGGTAACATTCAAATAACTCCCTCCACACATTTGAAAATGTCTTACATGTTGATGGTTTGAAACATAATTTAATTAGCATTAGTCAATTGTGTGACAAAGGTTTTAAAGTATCTTTTGAATCTTCTATATGCACAGTTGCAAATCCCATTGATAATAGCATTGTTTTTATTGGAAATAGAAATGGCAATATTTACTTGATTGACTTAGACAATTTGTCTACTAATAATCATTGCTTAGTTGCTAATAATGCTAATATGAATGAGATTGGTTGGTTGTGGCATCGAAGATTAGGTCATGCAAGCACACACCTGATTTCAAAACTAATTAGAATGGATTTAGTAAAAGGTCTACCTAAAATAGATTTTAAAAATAACAAAATATGTGATGCATGTCAGTTTGGAAAACAAACGAGAAGTTCCTTTAAATCTAAAAATGTTGTTTCAACTTCTAGGCCACTAGAGCTACTTCACATGGACCTTTTTGGACCAACTAGAACCACAAGTCTAGGAGGAAAGAAATATGATCGTGTGATAGTAGATGATTACTCTAGATTCACTTGGGTAATGTTTTTAGCTCACAAAGATGAGACTTTCTCGATATTCATGAAATTCTTCAAGAAAGTAACAAATGAGAAAAACACTACCATAGTGTCTCTAAGAAGTGATCATGGAAACTGAATTTGAAAATCACTTATTTGAAAGTTTTTGCAATGAAAATGGTATTAATTATAATTTTCTGCACCTAGGACCCCACAACAAAATGGAGTAGTTGAAAGGAAAAATAGGACTTTAGAAGACATGGCCCGTACCATGCTATGTGAAAGTAAACTCCCGAAATACTTTTGGGCGGAAGCTATTAACACAGCATGTTACATCCTAAATAGCATTAATAAGACCTATTTTAAAGAAAACACCTTACGAATTATGGCATGATAGAAAACCCAACATTAAATATTTTCATGCATTTGGTTGTAAATGTTTTATTCATAATAATGGTAAAAATAACTTAGGTAAATTTGATGCTAAATCTGATGAAGGAATATTCTTAGGTTATCACAACTAGTAAAGCATGTAGAGTATTTAACAAAAAACTTTAGTTGTTGAAGAATCTATTCATGTAATTTTTGATGAATCTTTAGCATCAAGTTCCAAAAAGTTTGATGATGAAGAAGATACAAACATTTGAGAAAGATCTTGAAAATTAATATTGATGTATCTTCATATCATGAGCAAGAACTAAAGATAATGATTCACCTAATGATGATACTAACACTAATCATAATGATGTAGATCTACCAGGGATTGGAGATATGCTTATAGTCACCCTAAGGAATTGATTATAGGTGATCCATCTCAAGGAATAAGAACTAGATCATCTATGAGAAATATTAGCAATCATCTTGCATTTGTTCTCAAATTGAACCTAAATCTATTGAAGAAGCTAAAAAAGATAATAATTGGATGCTAGCTATGCAAGAAGAATTAAACCAATTCACTAGAAATAATGTATGGACATTATTGGAAAGACCTAAAGATAATTCTGTTATAGGATCAAATGGGTTTTTAGAAATAAACTAGATGAAAATGGCATAGTAATTAGAAACAAAGCTAGATTAGTTGCAAAAGGATATAATCAAGAAGAAGGTATTGATTTTGATGAAACCTTTGCACCTGTAGCTAGATTAGAAGCCATTAGGCTATTACTAGCATTTGCATGTCACATGAACATTAATTTATTTCAAATGGATGTCAAAAGTGCATTTTTAAATGGATTAATAAATGAAGAAGTATTTGTGGAACAACCACCGGGATTTAAAGATCATGAATTTTTAAATCACGTTTTTAAATTGCACAAAGCTTTATATGGTTTGAAACAAGCACCTAGAGCTTGGTATGATAGACTAAGTAAATTTTTGATTGAAAATGATTTTACAGAGGAAATGTTGATAAAACATTATTTTTGAAAAGAAAAGATAAAGATTTACTTGTAGTTCAAATTTATGTTGATGACATTGTATTTGGTGCTACTAACAATCTTCTATGTCAAGAGTTTGCTAAGTTAATGCAGGGAGAATTTGAAATGAGCATGATGGGAGAACTCAATTTCTTCCTTGGACTCCAATCAAACAAAGCAAAGAGGGAATCTTTATCAACCAAACAAAGTACACAAGAGAAATTCTAAAGAAGTTTGGTATGGAATCAATCAAACCCCTCGGAACACCAATGAGTCCTTCATGCAAGCTGGATAAAGATGAAGAAGGTAAGAAGGTTGATCAAAAATATTATCGAGGTATAATCGGATCCCTACTTTACTTAACTGCAAGTAGACCAGACATAATGTTTGCTGTTTGCTTATGTGCTAGATTTCAGTCTGAACCTAAAGAATCACATTTAATTGCTGTTAAAAGAATACTAAGATACTTAAGTGGAACAAAAAATGTAGGTTTATGGTATTCTAGAGACTCAACATTGAACTTAATTGCATACACTGATTCTGATTATGCTGGATGTAGTTAGATAGAAAAAGCACAAGTGGTGCATGCCAATTTTTAGGAAGTAACTTAATCTCATGGTTTAGCAAAAAGCAAAATTCGGTTGCATTATCTACTGCTGAAGCAGAATATGTTGCAGCTGGAAGTTGCTGTGCTCAAATCCTATGGATTAAGAGACAACTTGAAGACTATGGTATCACACTTGATAAGACACCTATAAGATGTGATAATACAAGTGCAATCAATCTAACTAAAAATCAATTCAACACTCAAGAACAAAGCATATTGAAATAAGATATCACTTTATAAGAGAACATGTTGCCAATAATGAAATTTGTCTTGATTATGTGAATACTGAAGAACAACTGGCAGATATATTTACAAAACCCTTAAGTGAAGAGAGTTTTTGTTATCTTAGAGGAGAATTAGGAGTTTGTGATCCTTTGGAATAGTTTTCTGAAACTCTTAAGGACATCTATCTAGATTTCATCAATTTCTTGAAAATCTCGATATTCAATAAGGAAATCTATCTAGATCTTGATTCATTGTTTCCCCAATTGCTAAGGAACATTTATCTAGAATTTGATGATTAATTTGAATAGTTTCAGTTCCTTGAAACTTGATTTTTTATCTCTAAAACTGTTAGAGTCGACTCTAACAGTTTGTGGAGTCGACACCTTAGTTTTTTATGTTCTGTCTAAGCAATTAGAGCCGACTCTAATTCGAGCGCTGACAGACTTTCTGGTTCGGAGCCGACACCCAGTTTTCGGGAGTCGACTCTAAGTCGAGCTAGGTCAAAAATAAAAAGGCGGAGTCGACCCCAAATCATTCCATCCGTCTCCCAAAACCTCTCCAAGAAGTTCCAAAGCCTTTCCAACTTCCCTAATCTTCTCAAAGCCTTTGATTAAACATTCCAATCTTCTCAATGGCACCTAAGAGGCACGGTTTCGTCGGTGGAGCGTCTGTTCCCATGAGGTGACGCACTATTCGGAGGCAACCCTCGCCATCCTCCTCTTCGGCCACTCAAGAAGATTCCCCTCCTTCACCCTCTTCAACCAAAGTTGATCAATTAGCCGGTAAGACTATTACAACTGGAAGAAAGGTCAATTTTGATTTCTTTGAGTCGGAAGGCTTCACAATAGGAAGATGTTTGAAAGAAATGGGGTGGGAAAAGATTTGCTCATTAGATATCCCCACTTATCCAGCCTTAGTGAGAGAGTTTTACAATGGTTTAAGTAGAGGAGAAGGCGGTTTAATCAGTATAGTAAGAGGAACAAGAGTTACAATAACCGCTGAAATATTTGGAAATTTGTTGGAAATGCCCACAATCGGTATTATGGAATATCAACATGATGATAGAAGTGGAGCATTGACAAGAATGTTAGGGAGGGATGTAACTGAGTTTGAGGAAATCCTTGCAAATCAATTAAATCTGGAACTTAGGTTACTACACAACATTTGTGGAAGAATCTTATTTCCCAAAATTGGTAGATTTGAGTACGTCTCGAGCGAGACATTCTTTTGATGGATTGTATAATTACTGGAAGGCCAGTCAACCTAGCTGGCATGATGATTGGATATATGGCAGAGGCTGCTACAAAGAAAAGATCTACACTGCATATGGTATGATTTTGACATTAATCTTTAGAAGCCAAGGTGTGCTTATTATGGAGAATGAACCCCTAAGAAAATTGAGGCACACTGACTATTATAGTATCTCTACTATTCATCGGATGGGCTTCAAGAAGTTAAATGGTGTATGGATGAAAGGAGGAAGAGAGGAAAGAGCTGAAAGAGATAGAGCAGAAGAGACCAGAGTAGAAGACATCCCTGGACCATCCACTGCGGGACCGTCAGTCCCTGATCCATTTATTGCGGGACCATCTACAGCTGGACCTTCAGAGGCCGGACCTAGCACAGTTCCCTCACCTCCACATCAGTCTATTGCTGCTTCTGGGAGATTCTCTGATGAACAGATTGGTCAGTTGAGAGCTTTGCTTGCTGAATATGATAGTCAGAGATCTCATGAGATTAATCAATTAAAAGAAGACTTTAATCAGTTGAAAGAAGAACTTAATTCGAGACTGGACATGATCTCCTTTTCCATAAGCAATTCTGTTGAATCCTTTGGTGCTGAACTTCACAAAATCTTTGAAAGGATGGAAGGCATTGCTGATGGCTCGGGATCTTATGTTCATGCAACTGGTCAACTGAAGAAGGACATTGACCTTGCAGTCTCACAGATTGAAGCTTGCCTTGAAAATTTTAAGAAATCTCAAAAAGATGATATGATGGAAATCATAGGTCACTTGAAGAAAATTGTATTCAAACATATTTGACTTTGATTTTGATAGTTTGTATTTAGGAATTTTTGAGTATCTAATGTATTTCATTTTGGAATGTACATGAATCAACTAATGTAATGTGTCTTACTTATGAAATGCAATTTCACATTTTCAAATATTGACTGCTTGAATCCCTATGTCTTATTGAACCTACAATTTTTCTCTAATAACTTTCTTTAACTAATACTCTCCTTATTGCTGATAACAAAAAAGGGGGAGAGATGGTTGAATATGCAAAGAAAGAAAGACTTGAAATTTTAATGAGAAATGGTTGAATATGCAAAAAAAGAAAGAAAGAAAGGGGGAGAAATGATTGTTTATGAAAAAAAAAAAAAGAGACTTGAAATTTTAATCAGTTCAATTAAAATTCGATTTTTATATATAGGGGACCTATTCAATGCAGGGGGAGCTTAACAACAAGCTCAATTGCAATTTTCTGCATATTTAGATTAAATGTTCATAATTGATGGATTATATTGAACTCATGCACAATTTTAAAAGTTTACTTTGAATATTGGCATCAAATCCTTCATTAAAAATGTTTTAAGTTTTAAAATGACTATAATCTTTAGTTCGAATGAATTTTGAATGCATATACTCAAAGTTTTTGTTATCATCAAAAAGGGGGAGATTGTTGACCCAATTGATGATTTTGATGATTAACAAAACTATTTGAGTATAACTAATGGAGGCTCTAATGATTTTGATTAAGTGTTTCAGATTATAAGTCTATTGAATGATCAAAATCAGGAGTTACATCGTGTTCTGGATCGAATCTAATGTCTAGGTAAGATTGCAGACATTAGAGTCGACTCCGAGAATTACAGAGCCGACTCCGGATCTGGCACGGAAGTTAGAGTCGACTCCGAGACTGTTAGAGCCAACTCTCACAGAAGAAACAGAACGTCGATTTTTCTGGCCCCGACCTAGAGTCGACTCCGAGTAAGTTAGAGTCGACTCCATAAAAGTTTCTTGTCGACCCCAGAAAAGTCAGAGACGACTCCAGAAATAACGTTTTAAAGTGCTTCGAGTTAGAGCCGACTCCAGAAAAGTTAGAGTTGACTCCAACCCACCTAGAACGAAAAATCAAACTGTCAGATCAACTCTAACGATAATATTTCTATTTTACTTTATTTCTAACGAATATATTTTGTTACAAGGTACACTCCAACGGATAGTTTTCTTCCAAAAATGGCTTGAAAGAAATCTATAAAAAGGGAAGACTATCATTCAAAAGAAAAAAAACGAAAAAAGGAAAAACAGAGAAACAAATAGAGAAATCCCAATCCAAAAATCCGAGAAAGAGAGAGCCTGAATCTCAAGAGGAAAACCTTCTAGCTCAAATCCACTCCACTCCAAAAAGCTCAAGAGGAATCCAAGGCATTCAAATCAAAGTTTTGGTGAATTTCCCAACTTGGAGAAAGAGGATTCGTTTCTTGCTTTTCAACCCTTCTCAACTGCTTCAACTGTGAAGAATCGGAGCTGAGGCTTGATTCAACCCAGCAAGGAGAAGAAGAAAAGAAGAAAAGAAGAAAAGCTCAAAAGCCAATCAACTATAAATCAGGCTTTTCTAAACCTTGTTATTCATTTATTTTATTATCTGCTCATTAAGGAGCCTTGTAATTGAAAAACAACATTTCTATTATTTGTGTCTAGTTCAATCTGGGGGATTGAACTAGTGGAGGTAGTCTTACCTCGGTACAAGCTTGGGATAGCTTGTGTTAGGGTTTTGTGCTGGTGAGCCCTTGAAAACCAGCTGGGTTCGTTGTGCGCCCGGGAAAACAACAAGTTTGAGTTGTGAGCTTGTAAAACAACTCGGCTGTAATCAGGTTAATTATAGTGTGGATCCAAGTGAATCTTGGGAGTGGACGTAGGTGTTGGATACACCGAACCACTATAAAATCTTTGTGTTTGCCGTGCTTTCATTGACTCTATCTCTATCTCTGTCTTATTCACTACACTTTATATTTACATTGCTATTGCCTTCACTCTTCTTAAGCAAACTATTTCAAAAAGGCTAATTTTTTAAAGAACCCAATTCACCCCCCCTCTTGGGTTGTCATCTGGGCCAACATGGTCGGTGGCATGGATACTTTTGGCCAGTATGTCATCCATGTATACCTCCATGTTGCGTTCGATCTGGTCCTCAAAGACTTTATTCATTAGCCTTTGATAAGTAGCCCCTGCATTCTTTAGTCCGAATGATATCACCTTGTAGCAGTATATCCACTTCTCGGTTATGAATGAGGTAGCTTCCTCGTCTGCCGGGTCCATCTTGATCTGGTTGTATCCAGAGAAGGCATCCATGAAGCTAAGGGTCTCGTGACCGAATGTAGCGTCCACCAGCTGGTCAATCCGAGGCAATGGGAAGCTGTTTTTGGGGTATGCTTTGTTGAGGTCAATGAAATCCATGCACATCCTCCAGCTCCCATTAGCCTTGCGGACCATCACGACATTAGCTAGCCAGTCGGGGTAATGGACTTCCCAAATGTGGCCTGTAGCCTTCAGCTTGCGGATCTCTTCATCAATAGCCTTCTGTCGGTCTGAGGCGAAGCTTCTCTTCTTCTGCTGAACTGGACGACATCTCGGTTTGATGTTTAGTCGGTGAGTAATTACTTCCTCTGGAATGCCCGGCAAGTCAGATGATGACCATGCAAAGATGTCGAAGTTGGCACGCAAGAAAGCGAGGAGCTGATCACGCGCCTCCTCCGAAAGTAGTGCTCCAATCTGGATGGTTCTCGTCAGGTCCTCCCCTAATGGGAGGGTTAGTAATGCTCGGCTGGTTTCCCCCTCCTTTCTAAGTCTCGGGGGTCGGGCGGCTCGGATGCTGTTGCCGACACCACCCCTTGCACGTTGGGGGCTAAGTGGTAGCAGACCAGTAATGAGCTCTGTTCCCCCCTCATCTCTCCAACTCCCTTGTCGGTGGGGAACCTTACAAGTAATCTTTTGGTGGAGATAACAGCATCCAGCAGGTTCAAGCCAGGTCTCCCTAGAATAGCGTTGTAAGCCAGTGGGATTCGGACTACCAGAAAGTTCATAAGAACCATGCTCTGACATGGCGGAGTCCCAGCTGTGACAGGGAGGGTGAGTTCCCCCTTGACCCTTATAGAGTCTCCAGTAAAACCCATCAAGGGAGTGGTGATGGGCCGAAGAGAACTTCTAGGCAAATTCATTCTAACAAAGGCATCATAACTCAAAACATCTACTGAACTTCCACTGTCAACCAAAATTCATTTTATAGGGTGCTTTGCGATCGTCATAGACACGACGACGCTATCATCATGCTTGTTGACTACCCCTTCTAAATCCCTTTTAGATAAGGGAATTACAGAGTCTTCTCCCTCCTCATGCTGCCTTTTAGAACTACTACTCGCCCCCCAGGAGACCATAGCCACTGTCTTCTCCGTTGGAGCGTTGTCCACGCCGATCTAAGGAGCAGGAGATGCCGATGGACCCGGGGCAGCTGGGTTTCCTCTTCGGACGAACTTGCTTAGATGGCCTTGCTGAACAAGTTCTTCGATAGCTTTCTTCAATAGGCGGCGGTCTTTAGAATCGTGGCTGTAGTCCCTGTGATACCGACAGTAGAGTTCCTTGCTGCGTGGAACCCCTGGCCTCATGGGGGGTGGACGCCGAAGGTAGGGCTCATCCTCGATCTCTAACAGAATGTGAGATATTAGGGCGAGGAGAGGAGTGAAATGTTCCTTGGAAATCAGCGTCTGAGGCCGGTTATCTGAACGATGAGGTGGCTCGGACTTTCTGGATCGTCCTCCAGCAGGCTCCGAGGATACTGGCTTCTTGCTGGAACCTTTATCAGTCTCCCCCCTGGAGGAGTCTGTTTCATCGGCGCGAATATACTTCTGCGTCCGATTCAGCAGTTCGGCGTTGGAGCTGGGAGGTTTCTTGTCCAGGGAGTAGGTAAACCTGGAAGGACGAAGTCCTCGCTTCAGGGCTAGAGTGGCCACGGAATCTTCAAGGTTGTAAACCTTGAGCGTAGCTTCCTTGAATCGAGCGACGAAGTCCTCTAGGGTTTCGCCGCTCCTTTGCTGAACGGTGAACAGGCTATCAGCCACCCGAGGGATCTTTCAGCATGCATCAAAGTGAGCCAAGAAAGACCGCTCGGGCTGCCGGAAAGAGATGATGCTACGTGGTGGTAGCCGGGAATACCATGCACGTGCTGCCTTCCGAAGGGTAGCCCGAAAGGCGATGCAAAGGAGAGAATCCATCGCCCCCTGAACTTACATGAGGACTTGTAGCTTTTCAGATGGTCCAGGGGGTCTGTAGTGCCATCGTAAGGATCCAGCTGGGGAAGATGGAACCAAGGTGGGACCGGCTTCTCCATAATGCGACGAGAGAGCAGAGACGGTGGTCATAGTCCGTCCCATGCGGGTTGGTGATCCTGCGGCTAAGCTCTTTCAACCGCTGATGGTATTCGTCCAACCGTCGCTCGGCCCGGTGAGCGGTCTTCCTGTTGGTATCTTCTTTTGAGGATTCGGAAGATGAAGATGGGGAAGGTTGCCGGTGCAAGGGATGCATGTGCCTTGGTTCTTTCTCACCACGCCGCCTGTGAGAGCGATCGAAATGGTGGGAAGGAGACCATCGCTGCTTAGAGGTCTCCCGGCGATGAGGCTTCGAGGGCGAGTGGTGGGAGGCCTCAGGAGGGGTCCTGCCCCGATGAGGTTGACTGGCTCCATGACCCTCCATATGAGGTGGAGAGGGTTGAGGTGGCAGGCGTGGTGGTGGAGCATTGCTCTTGCAATCCCCGCACCACTGCCATCAGATCTTGCACTTGATGAGTCAGGGCATCGATCCGATCGGTCTGGCTAATCGATGGTTGTATGGGAGGTGGAACAAGGAGGTTAGCCTCCGATGCTCAGCCCGTGGGAGGCATCCTACGGCATGGCTGGTGGAGGCTTCCTGTACCCGCATAACCGCCATCTTCTTCCTTGCAGAGGTTGTGGGGCCGCAGATGCGTGAGAACAAACGTCTGTCTGCTAGCCCCTTCCTGGTGCGCCAATCTGTTGCTGCCAAATCACTTTTGGGAGTGTCGGGCGAAAGAGGAGCTTCGTGGGCCTTCAAAGGTATGACAGAATCACCTCCTTTAGCCGGAAACCTGCAAGAAAAGTCCCGGACCGGTGATTCCGGTGGGGACCCTCCGACACTCAAGTTAGTAATTTTAGAGAACAGGGATTTAGATCGTAGAGTCTCCCCTTTTTCGTTGTGAGTCAGGGTATTTATATACCTGTTTGGAGGTCCCTCTTACCCTTTGTGGATAACCATCGAATCGTATCTTCCGTCAAGATCAGCTCCGTAAGCGGTAGGTGGGCGCATAGCCGCTAAACATGCGCCATAAATATTGGCAACTGCCCACAGTATATCGTAACCGCCCATAGTCTTAGCAAAGAGTTGGTTAGTGGGCCACGTGGCAGCCCTGGGCACTTGTTAGGTGGCTGGGAACTAAGTTCGAGGTTGGTTCCGAGGCCAAAGCTAGAAGCCGAAAGCAGGTCCGAGGCAGAGGCTGGCCGAGGCCGAAGTGAAGTCCGAGGCCGAAGCTGAGGCCGAGGTGAAGTCCGATGCCGAGGCCGAGTCTGAGGCCGAAGCCGAGGTAAGTTCGAGGCCGAGGCCAAGCCGAATCAGAGACCGAAGCCGAACTCGAAACTAGCCGAAATCATTACTTTTGTTTAAAAAATCGTACGGATTGCTACCGTACCGCCTGATTGTGTGATTAGCCACATCACTTTTTATTCAAGATATCTAAATATCAAATTTCTGAGATAAAAAATACTTGTCAAATTAATTTATTCATTCAATACAATTTATAGTTTGTTGATTATTAATTCAAAACACAGTTTAACTCTATTATCACTTAATTTCTTTGTTTATTCTTTTCCAACAACCTATCATGAAAACCACAGCTGATGGCTCCGCAAAGCATTTGATCAAGACTTTATTTGTTTTAAGAACATATATATATAGCCAGACATACGCATGGCAATTATGAGTAGCAAAGGTGAAATTGTTAGGGAAAAAAAAAATGTTACCACCAATTCAATTAGTCTATTTGAATATTGATAGACAGGTCACTGGTTATAACATGACCTGTTTCCCTTCCTGTTAGAATACCTGGATCTCCTGCAAAATTCTAGAGAATAAAGCTTAGCAATAATTCACTTCATGTTTTTTATTTTTTGCTTTTGTTAAGGATGGGTGATGGGGAGAGAGGGGTGTCAGTAAAATCAAACTGATTCAAGTCTCCTGTACGAGCAGTATCTAAGTTGAGGGCAAAGATGCCGAAAAGTATAAGAATTGAGTATTAGCATAATCACCTTCAGTGATTAAATCAATCAACAATTCTCTTTTACATAACCTTCTGTAATAAAAATATAAGGGATATACACATATAAAGGAAAAAGAAAAAAAAAAGCATATGACAAAACTATGGTTATTTTTTTCTACTCTGAAGTATCTTTACAAATACATGGATTCTGGTTAGTGATTTATACAGGGTGGCCACGAAGGGGATTTACCATGTTCTTCCACCTCTGCTTCAAGGCAAGCTGCATTAAAGAATAGAAAGCCAATGCAAAAATCATAATGCTCAGTTAAAAGCCAAAAAGAAACATAGTTGGGCAGGAAAGGAAAGTGCTAGTGGTGCCTACCTCTTCAATTATAAGAACTGCTTTTGCGTATTATAAGTTCACCTCTTCACAGCAACTGTCCACCTGGGATTTTTCCTATCAATCGAGATGCTTTTCTTCTAAAAAGGAAATATTTGTTAGACTTTATCCACTGTATTGTAGGTGCCTGGCAAAGGAGAACAATTATTTCTCCCACCATCTGGAGATATGACTTGTGTTGTCAGTAGGAATACATTTAACTGTCAGAACATTTATTTAAGTGTTGGCACTTTTAGTTGGAGACCCTGATACATTTTCAGACGCTTTCTTTAAAGTGCTGCTGAGCTTCATTTTTTCATTTTCTACTTCCTTCTGAGCTTTCTTCTTCTCTAGCTCTAACTGTCTGCAATTATCTTCATGAGCACGCACAAACATTCTCGCAAAGTTGAGAAGCGTTGAAATGACTGAATAAAACACATAACAATGGGAACTAAAATTAATGAGAAATGTGGCAAGAACTATTCAATCATAATTAAAATTTAACTGTCTAACACCATGCTAATGCGAGTGGTGAATATGCCAGAGAAAAAGGAGAAAAATTTATAAATTAAAGGCTGCAGATTTTTGTACAATAATAAAACACAAAGTTGAGTGAACGAGTGTATTAATTTTTGGTTGTTAAATTAAAACTAGTTTTATTAAGCAAACCTTTTAATAAGAATTTTTTTTTCACTTACCATAAATATAATATCGACTGTTTTTTATGGCACGAATATGCAAATATTACAGCAAAATCCTATCTTCTATCCTCTCTCTCTCTCTCTCTCCCCTCCCCCCCCCCCCCCCCCCCCTTTTTTTTTTCATTCTCATCCCAGTCACTACAAAGCATCTTTTTTTTTTTGGCACTACTAAAATTTGCCTATACATCAATACATTTACAAATGATGTAAGTTGGACTTTACCTTGCTCAAATGGACACCTTGCTGGATCTTCTCCAAAATAGAGGGCTAGTGCATCTGCATTTCTACCCTGTTGAGCAATTTCATTACTTGTCAAGAACTGAACACCTTTTTCAGGGAGTTAATTATTATAGGTTATGTGGAATCAGTATTCTTATTGCTTATAATCTGCTCCAAGACATACCACATTAGCATAAAGTGAAGTCAATGCCCTAACTTCAGCTTCAGCAACAACAGAAACTGCTTCAAAGTCTGGGGGAAAAGATTTTGATTAGTGAGGCAGAGATATCATGAGAAGAGGTAGATTATAAGAAAATAAGCCAAATTGTTAAAAGGGTAGCAGTTGCATGCAGCTCCACCTTGCTTAATTTCATATTCACGAAATTAGATCTGTAGTTGTGTGATAAAGCAAAATAATATTGTAGCTAATACTACATAAATCTCATCACCTGGCCCAATTATTTGTCAAAATTATGCTATAAAGTCTTTCATAATCAAAATGTCTGATTAAATCATAGATTATTTTGATAGTGATAGTGCTACCAAGAGACAGCTTATATGGTCTCACATTTTATATATTTCTCAGCATAGTGCATCCATGATTCTGCTAGAATATTGACAAAATGAAACTTGGCATTATGACAACTAAGGATTCAGATCCACCATGCTTAGTGAACAGCTCAAGGGAACAGGAAAGCCTCCAATTGAATGACACATGTTGGAAGTTCTATTTAATTTGCTTAGCTTTTCTTCCTATTTAATTTTTTATATTCATATGGTAAGAGTCAAATCATGTGTTTTCTATGGTCCCATGTGCGATTTCAATGTCAGTCAATCATAATTTTAAAAAAATCTTTTTTAAATATTTAAGTCAAACTTTAACATTCATTTGCACAAGAACACTAAAGAAGTAATCAAGGCAAATTTACCCAAGGAAATCATATCTGTATGACGTATGAAGTTCCATACCATGAGATAACTGACGGTCAACCTTATAAGACAGAATCACCCGAGTGTTATCCCAGCCATGAGTTTTATGTTTAAATTGAATTTAATTGTTTTATAAATGTTTTCAATGGTACAGATATGCTTGTCCAATATGTCATTGGCTTTTTGCTGTAATTACATGCATCCTGATCTTGTCTCAAACTCCAACATATTGTGCAGTTAGGTGAAACAAATTAAGATCAACAATGCCAACATGGTCTCTACACTCAAAAAAGTTATAGTTACTAGAAGGAAAATGAATGAATGAATATGTTGTGATAAAAGTGATTTCTTTTTTTGACAGGCGTGATAAAGGTAATTTCAAGCTAACAAAAGGATGGGAGGAAGATCTATCATGGCTAGGGAAGGAGATGAATATGCATCAATACCTCACAAAAAGTTTGCGACACGGGACCATCATTTTCAGATGCTGTTAATTCCTGTTCAACTTTCTCTAGTCCTTTGCTTATTGCTTGCATTTCTTCAGCCAGAGTTTTCAATTGTATCTGAGCATAAATAAGTTTTTTTACTCAATCAGTTGTGAACTGTGCATCTAGCGAAGAACATAAATATTTTCAAAAGTCAGGGAACTAAAAAATACCTTTGATGCAACTTCCAAGCTAATAAAATCCTTGGGAAAATCAAGAAGTTCTGGAAGTTTATCAGCAAGAACCTGCAGGTTGCAAGGAGGAAAAAGGGCAGAATTTGATAAGGCAATGAAATAAAATGTACTCCGCAACAGAAGTATAAATCTCAGCATTGGAAGCCCATCTCAGTTTGCTCCTATGATGGCACAGAACCAGGTCAGGATAGTATGGCCAGTATGGACTAGAAGGGTCATCTATAACAAGAATTAAAATAAAAAAATGCACCAGGATCCATCCTGACCACTGCAGCTCAAATGCCAAGCAACCAGGACGATCAGGATTTCTAATTCAAGAGAGAACCAGTGTCCCAAACACATCCCAAATTCCATTTTCTTCCTAGAACAGTATGGCACTGGTGGAACATGCATGGTACCAAAGGGACATCATCCTTGCTCTGCAACCAGTTCTTCAAGATATTTAAGGAAAAAACTGAGAAAACGTAAGCTAATCCATTAGAAGAACTGGTGATGAATGACACATGATTACTACCACTGAGTTATACTGTACATGAAAAAAACCATTCAATATGATTATAGTGGCATTCATATGTAACGAATTGTTCAAACAATTAATAGGAGAAACATGAATCAGCAGAAATGCTCCAAACTGGAGGTAAACCATAACTGATCGACTCAACAATATTTTTGCTTCCATGAAACCCCAAATTACAGTGGTATTAAAATGCAAAATTCTCCTTGCTGAAGTTCTACAACTTATCTACCCGAGAGTCAACATGTTGCCATGAAACCCCAAACTATGCTTACTACTAATAAAAATAATAGCAGGTATGGCAATAAAAAAGCAGCTCACCCCAAAACAACTATGCGAAGAACTGCCCATATAATCATGTATTAGGTGATCAAAAATTACTCAGGAGACATCTTTCTAAACTAATCAAATATTATCTGAAAAACTTTAAATTATAGGTAACCATAAGCCAACAAATTATTTGTTGGCACTTGGCTGTTGCTATGAACATCCAAATCAAGCTGGCCACTGAGAGTGAAGAAAGAGGAGGAAAGGGAAATGGCCATGGAAAAAAAGTAGCCCCTAGATAAATATGTGGAAAACCAGTTATATATTTAAAAGAAAAAAATTCACAGAAAGCAATAATACAGGCCCAATGGGCTACTAAAAATAAGCCAATGACCTATTCTTTGTAGTAGAATCATCAAAGTGTCAGCAATTAGTACTGGCACATAAGATTTTTCAAGGTGAAAACATGAAAAGATCATCAGAAATGAGAGTATCATCTATCATATCAGTCGTGCCACAAAATTCGGTCCAACTTAAGTTATATGAATGGTTACCCAAACTCTTTCCTAGCTGTGACCATATCAAGGAATAAGCAACTAGGCCTTCTGTTCCATGCTGATTACCTAAAGCAACCAACTGATCAGAGATTTTTGAGTATTTAATATCTTTCCAAAAATTTCATGCTAACATTAGATACACTGCACAAACAAATCATGGACATCCAAATCAAGCTGGCCACTGAGAGTGAAGAAAGGGGAGGAAAGGGAAATGGCCATGGAAAAAAAGTATGCCCCTAGATAAATATGTGGAAAACCGGTTATATATTTAAAAGAAAAAAATTCACAGAAAGCAATAATACAGGCCCAATGGGCTACTAAAAATAAGCCAATGACCTATTCTTTGCAGTAGAATCATCAAAGTGTCAGCAATTAGTACTGGCACATAAGATTTTTCAAGGTGAAAACATGAAAAGATCATCAGAAAATGAGAGTATCATCTATCATATCAGTCGTGCCACAAAATTCGGTCCAACTTAAGTTATATGAATGGTTACCCAAACTCTTTCCTAGCTGTGACCATATCAAGGAATAAGCAACTAGGCCTTCTGTTCCATGCTGATTACCTAAAGCAACCAACTGATCAGAGATTTTTGAGTATTTAATATCTTTCAGAAATTTCATGCTAACATTAGATACACTGCACAAACAAATCATGGATATCCAAATCAAGCTGGCCACTGAGAGTGAAGAAAGAGGAGGAAAGGGAAATGGCCATGGAAAAAAAGTATGCCCCTAGATAAATATGTGGAAAACCGGTTATATATTTAAAAGAAAAAAATTCACAGAAAGTAATAATACAGGCCCAATGGGCTACTAAAAATAAGCCAATGACCTATTCTTTGCAGTAGAATCATCAAAGTGTCAGCAATTAGTACTGGCACATAAGATTTTTCAAGGTAAAAATGAAAAGATCATCAAAAATGAGAGTATCATCTATCATATCAGTCGTGCCACAAAATTCGGTCCAACTTAAGTTATATGAATGGTTACCCAAACTCTTTCCTAGCTGTGACCATATCAAGGAATAAGCAACTAGGCCTTCTGTTCCATGCTGATTACCTAAAGCAACCAACTGATAAGAGATTTTTGAGTATTTAATATCTTTCCAGAAATTTCATGCTAACATTAGATACACTGCACAAACAAGAACATGAAGAATGCCATTTCATTAATGCTCATAACATATCTCATGTATCAATTCAAAACTTTAACAAGGAACCAATCTAGTAGTTGCATTTCAAACAGTGAAACAGATTCAAAATTAGTTTTGTGCTTTGAATGGTTTGCTGTTGCTGAATAGTGCTTTAGATAGTGCTTGGGCACATACGCTGCCAAACCTAGACATGAAGCCTACATTTATTGTTGCACTTTATTGTTTCCAAACTTGATGCAGTTGGCTTCCAAGATCCATCAATTGATGGATTAATCATATCAACAAATTGTTTATGGGGACTACATGCCAATTTCAAGACCTCTATTATGGATTACGCAATAATCTTCCAGTTGGCTACCAAAAATTTAAAGCCTCTTAGATCAGTTAGGAGATCAAGCCTTCTCACTTAGACTCATGAAGAAGCCAATTTAAAAAATGAGAACAAAACATAGTCTAGATGAATAGTCCGTCAATTTCCATACTACTAAAAGGTACCATCAAGGGCATCAAGGGCTTATAGAAAAATATATAAATAAATAGATAAATTTATGCTTATCTTAAGCGTCAACATGAGGGTGAAGAGAAATTGTAGTAGAATTTAAAAAAAAATAAAATATGATTGAGAAATATATACATTTAATTTTAACCTTATAAAAGTATTTAGAGAAATGAAAATATCCAACTATGACATTTTTGGTGCAAAAAAATAAGATGCTTAAAATGAGTGTTATTGCAATTAATTGATTAATAGTTAGCCAATCAAGCTGGAAAACAACTTTATTGGGTCTCATAGCAATCCTACTCAAGCAATAGGTTGTTAAAATAAGTGATTTGAGCTAGAGGTTGAAGCCAATGTTTTGAGACCCAGTTGACTTGCTCAATCTGTCAAATCCAGCTACAGTGGGTCTGGTTGTGTTAAAACTTGAAATTTAAAAGACCTACCCGAATCTCTGGCAATAAGTGGTTTAGCCATTCAAACCATCTAGGGTTCTTTAACCCGTCCTATCAATGCTTAAGTCAGGAAACTGGGAGAGAGATGGCGAGAAATCTTTTGAAAGAAGAGTATAAGCCTTATAGAACCATAACCCACCTACCATGTTCTCTCCTCTCATCCCTTAATCTTTAGCCTAAATTGCTGATGTTGCAAGGATGAAAACAGCAAATATTGTGGCCGCTAGACTATAATGGACTAGATCAGCAAAGGAGACAGAGAGCTCATCCTTCTCTTCTTTTTTGATAGCCGGATCAAAGAAGATGGAGGACAGCGCACTTTGGCTTCAGCCAAATATCTTCCTCTTCTTTCTGCCAGCCAGATCAAGGGATATGGAGGGCAGCAGAGCTTTGGCATCAACCAGTTATGTAAGTGGGTTCCAGAACTCTCCTTCTTTGCCTGGTAGATCAAGGGATATGGAGGGAAGAAGATCTTTATCTAGGAGCAAAGACCAGATCTCTTCTTACTCTTCTTTATCTGAGTTGAGGTGACTGGCAAAAAGATTGCCCTCAGCAGAAGATTTGGGGATTTTCTTCTCTTATTCTGCCGAGGGTGCAGGGCTGAGAAAAACACAATCAATTTCTCAGATCAGGGAATTTCTATTGAAGGTGATTCGGATGTATTTGGGAAAAGAAGGCCAATCGGTTGGTTCAACTGCAACAGTGATCTGTGTTTTGGACACTGAAACAGGTAAGTCTGCAGGCTGGTTTCAAAGCAGTGTTCAAAGCACTCAAATGGAAAAGAGTAATTGGGTTTAGTGATTCGCATCAACTATTGAAGTGTTTGTTTGTTCTGCAAGCATCTACAATGCATGCCACATTTACAAGTTATTTGCACAATACAAGAGTTCATACTGTTAGCCATCTAAGACAATCCATATGGCTAATGTAATATCTTGTATCAGCGTGCATCAAAGTGAAAGGGATCACTACAAATTGATAAGTCATTACAGAGGCATCTACCTAGGCCTGACAATCAAGAATTTCCTTGCTTTTGCTTTCTGCAACTCATCCTCATTTTCCTTTCAATCTTTTTTTTGGGGAGGGGGGATTCCAAGCACCAATCTATAGTGGAAAATTTGGGATACAAACTGGCACTAAATCACATGCTCTAAATTAGACCAAAAATTGAAAATCAAAATAAATCACAGCATATAAGTTCCCCAAGATATGAGCAATGTGCCGCACAACCTCTATTAGGCTTTTTTAATTGTAAGCTCAGCTATACCTTTCGCGATTTTATCACAAATTTAAAGCCTTTTTGCTGTTAATATAATTGTCCAACACTAGAAAATATACAATTAAAAAAAAGAAAATACTTTGAAACTAAGAATGGCACAAATCCATAGTCAAGACAAAAGTTCTTTTTTCTTTTTGTTTTATAAAACACATTTCTACACTGATATATAGCATGGCTTGAAGATTTAATTGATTTGTTTGCTGGCTGCAGGCACAATGCATTTCCAAGCTACATGGGGACCACAAGTTGAATTGTGGAAGTCATGGGAAGGTCTTTACATCACTAGACATTGCCTCCATGTTTCCAAAATTTGGCTCACAGGTAATTCCAACCATGAGATCTTGGACCAACGGATGCCAAGAAAAACACAAAATACGCAATCCAATCCTTATCAACATTTGGTGCATGGCCAGTAACTATTATTGGTTTAGAGCTTTCCATAATAACAGGGAAGGGAATCAACCAGCAGACTCGTTGGCTTACCATGGCAACATGATCGGTTTGCAGATGGAATGGACTAAAAAGATTCCAATGAAGATATCTTAGTCCAAACAGACTGCACTGGGTGTTTGTATCCTCGGTCTAACTACAAATAAAAAAGTTAATAAATAAAAGAGCTGTTGGAAACTTCAACCTAAACTGAAATCCTTTGGTTTTGTCAATATTGATCAAATTTTGGTTGAAACTTACTTACAGGGCCAAATCAAGCTTACATACAGCCATCTATTATATCATTTTTTCATCCTCTTTCTGTATCTTTTGGTTTTAGAAAGTTTTTCCCTACATTAAGCTTATATTTATGAGTTTCTAGAAATCTGGAAGAATTGCAATATTTAGTTCCAAAGAGTTTTCAAGAATAATAATATCTTGATGTGAATTTGGCTATTTTGGAAATCAAAATTTTGAAAGCCTTCAGATCACTTTAGGTTAATTTGATTTACAGAAGCATTAGCTAGCAAGCTCACATGAAAATATGCATGGTTTGTACATGCATACGAAACCAATATATTTTAAACATGCCCAGACACTTAAATTCACAAAAGATCAATATAAATGAATAAAAATTCTAAAATTTGTCAATAATATTATAGGCATCAGGCATATATTAGCTAAACAATCCTCATCCTAATGCACAACAATTGACAAAAGAAAAAAAAACCACCTCATATTGAAAAGTAAGTCACCTTGCACAAATAATGCATTAGAGTCATCTTGTTGTTACGTGCGCGTGTATCAGTGAGTTTAAGAAGGCTATCTAACCTAAATCCAATGGCAGAACCTGCAAACATGGGGCCATAAATGGATCAATATAATTCTGACAAGTGTCAATATATCATGCAGAAAAGATTCAAAACCAAAGCAGAAGCATATAAACCTAAAGCAGAGAAGATGTTTAGCAGAAAAATAAGTCATTTTCTGTAACTCTCAAATAGTTGGATTGTAGATGAATGCTCCCTGACATTGAGGAAAATAAGGAAACTTCTAAAGGATTTGTGCCTTAAAACAATGAGCTAGAAATAGAATACATTAAAGAGCTCAGATACAAGGTTGTCAAACCACCTAGGTGGTCTTAGCTGTCAACTCCAAAGACGCCTAAAAATCAACAATACTTGAAGTTGTAATATGGCTTGTACATGGGAGGAAGAATCAGTGCCTTAGCCACCCCACCACATTCTAACTTATATTTAAGTATTCACATATTTAAGTATATTATAAATTATAATATATAATTAGGAAAATTTTCCTATTTATGGACTTTCAAATTGATAGAAAGGGCATTTTGAAAAAAATTTAAATTATCAAAAAAAGTCAAAATAGGTTCAAGTGCAAGATAGTTCCTCAAGTAATATAAATAAATTTGAGTTTTAATTATGCTGATAATAGCAAATTAATTATGTTAATTATTATTGAAAGCGAGAAAAGGCTTAGATGAGTTGAGTTGAATATTATTGAAAGCGAAAAAGGGTATTTTAGAAAAACTAAAGCCAATTCAATCCAATCTAACTTTACATGCATGCATCCTAGACACTGTTCGTTAGATTACATGGGAATCATTCCCATCTCCAATACCACATCTCAAACACCTTAATCCAATTCAATACCATGGGTATGAGATACCATAGGTTCGGCAATTCCATGCCACTCGATCCTATGCAATGAACCAAACGTGGCCTTAGAGGCTTTGGATAGTATTCCGCATCTTGGCAGCATTCATATCATCTACATCAGATTGTTAGCTCTCAATACCTTCATCATCCTTATCATGCTAGCCATCGATCTTGCTATCTTGAGGTCCTGCTAAGCCCATAACTGAGCACCACTTCCTTTAGACTTCGCACATGATCCCTCATTGCATGTTTCACCTTCAAGGCACCTTAGTACACTTTTGCACATCATTATAACCACTCGCTAGGTGATTCTCCAACTAGGTGAATCCACCTCCTTTTATCATCTATGCTATAATAATTGCATACCCAATGATGTCACTCTAAATAAGTTCTTCAATTTTATCACCCAATATCATGTTCGTTTTGGCATTTCTTATTGGAAGCCATCTTATATTTTCTCATGTATATTGAAGATTAATAGAATTTTATCACCTTATTCATGACAAGTAAATAATTTTTTATTTTTTATTTAAAAATTATGCTACTTTTGTCATGAACAAAATGCAAGATAATTTATTCTTGCTAATTATAAAATACATGTTCCTTATTTTTAAAAATTAAATCAACCCTAAGTTCTCGAGTATTTTATCTTAAAAAGTAGTTTGAAAATCAGAAAAATCATATGTTAATCAACAAAATACAAGATGGCAGTTTTAGAGCTCATCTTATTAACTATCAATGCATGTTTCATGCCTATTATATTCAACTAATATTTTTTTCAGAGTTTTATAATTTTTTCCATTAAAAATAATCTTAAAAAAAGGGAAAACGCCTATTAATTACTGAAATGTATGGCAATAAAATTTGAGAATTATAATATTTACTCAACTTTTAAGACAATAGGGAGATTTTAATTATTTTCTTAATTAAAAAACACTCAAATGATTATAAATATTTTCAAGAAGATACTCCAGCCATTTAGTCATAAAAATTATAGCATGTGCATACTACAAAGGAAGCATATTGCAATTTTCAAACAAAAATTCCCATATTTTTTATAATATTTTAATTTAAATTTATATAATTCTTAAAAATAAAATATTAGATGAAGAAAAACAAAAATCACCGTGTTGTAGTTTGTTGTCCACCTTACAACATATCCAAACTTCAAATAAAACCCCAAAAAGAACATGTTCTCTAATTTTTGTTAATTTTGGGCAAGAAAAAGAAGATCAAAGGGCCTGAAAATAGTGCCCTCCCTGATTGAACTGCTGGTGATGCCTCCTGGTGCGAGGAAAATATCCCTCTCTCTCTCTCTCTCTCTCTCTCTCTCTCTCTCATATTTTGGGGTCAAAAGGGACTCACAAGATGCCTAATGGCATCTCTAAATGCAGCACCCCCCCCCCCCCCCAAAAAAAAAAAAAAAAAAGAAACCGGACAGCTTGGTACCAACAATGCCAAGTCTGGAATCGGTTGATACCGTTTCAGTTTGGCCATGACCGATACAAGTGTCATGTCGAGTGAAACCAGGTCCATATTGGTTGACACAAAAATATTGCAATTTCAATTTGGCCAGGACGACTAATGCATGCAAGTTATTGCAATTTCAGTTGGCTTCCTTGAATATTTTTGAAACTTGAGAAACTTCTTTTAGATATTCAGATTAGTCCTTTCACCAAAATATTAGACACTCTCTCAAAGCAATAGCTGTTGAATAGCATACTTGGTTATCCTTCAATGACATGGAAAAAGGTTTATCTTTTGATACTTTGATATAAGTAGGAATCACAAGCTCCTTAATGTCTGAGCATATCATCTCTTAATTTAATTTGGAAAAAATCACCACTCAAACACAATAGTGATTGAATCAGGATTCACTGATCCAATTTGAATTGGAATTCGATTACTCTAATTCGGGATTTATGGAGAAAGCTACAGATGGGTTTGTTTCCTTTCTAGATAGAAAAGGCTTGATGAAGTTCTCGAGTACACCATAGTAAATTTTGTTTATTTTTCAACAATTTAGTTTACTCTATTATCAGTGTTTGGTCAATCTAGGAAGAGAGGTCAACTTTACCATTACGTTATGGTCACTGAAGCCTAGGTTCGACACCCGATATCAGATCTGAGGACAAGATCATTATCACGATGTTGCTATACAACAACAAAAATATTATATTATAGCAATATATATAGCATTCATTTACTAAACAGTTGAGAATCACATATATTGCAATATGATGTAATAATCTTTTATTTCCACAATGATAAGAAAAAAGAGACTAGTCTATGATAAAATATCATATCCTGAATATCAACTCACCCCTGGCAGTCCCCTGGTTTAGTGCATTTCCCAAAGAAAGAATTGTTTGCATGATCCTTTTCAATTTGACAGAACTTCTAATCTGATAGCATGGAGGCCCAAATAGTCATACAATCTTCAGACAACTATCATGTCCAGTTCCTATGAAACTCAACTTACCTCTTCTGCAGCAGAATTAATGATGTTCAAGTGACCACTGAGATCAGCAACCTGCAAGATAAATTATATAACAGTAAGAAAATTATCCCAGTAAGAAGGTGAGATGCTTCCAAAGAAAAAGCAAATGATCAAAAATTCAACCTGGGAACGAAACTGGATTTTAAAAGAGAATACTCTTAGTTTGGATTCCACTCGTGGTACCTTCATCAGCTCCAAAAAATACTGGTACTCAAGGGAGACAATAATGCATGTTAATAACTGTTTCAGATACAAATCATGATTTGTTGTCCAATCTCTATCAAGCTGTAAACACTTATCAGATAAAATGAACAGGAAGGTTTCAGTTTGGTTTTTTTAAAAGATTTACAAACAGAAAATGATAAATTCCTAAAACAAAGGTAATGGAAATGGTAAGTTAGTGTTTATGGTGCCAGACCCAACCAGTAAGCATCATGGGACTGCTGGAAAAGATATACCACCTGTATACTAATGAAGAGAAGGGAAGCAAGATTACTGACCTGCTCACATCTCCCTAGGTTTTCTTTATCCCCATTGTAACCCTGAAATTTAAAACAAAAAGTTTAGAGAGGTGAAAAGTGGTGCTACAAGCAAATAGGACAATGCATCACATATAGAATTTGAAAACAAGGGAATTGTGTGTACTTACAACCTAAATCACTATCCAACTGCAGTGTAACATATACCTTGACAACATATAGTTACCTTGAGTAGCTCCATTTCTTCCTTTGTTGGACAAAACTTTATGAGGTTGTCAACCTGATCGCCATCTAAAACAGAATCATCCAGGGCAAGAACTGAACTCTGTAGAAGAAAACCGGAAAATGGATATGAGAATAGCTCATTTAATATGATTTAAGAACCAATAAGGAAAAGGAAAAAGATGAAAAATTACATTCCTAAAGAATAATTTCTTACATAACTAAGCTATTATGGATGATGAAAAAATACATCAAGTCAAGGAAGAATGGAATTATATTGTGCTGTCTTTGAACCACTCGCCTGCCAGATATCCACCTCTCTCCTCCAGGAGAGGGGTTGGCAATAGCAGTGTGATCTAAATTAAATAAAAAGAGGAATGAATACAGAAAAATATTTGAAGACAATAACAACTTTATGAGACACATTTATTAAGAAGTTATTCAAATAAACTGCAGAATTCATTTGCTCACCATCAAATCAGCCAATGGCATCTTAACTTTTGTTAGCATGATTTCGCAATTATTAGCCCGTCTAAGATCAATCTGCCAGAAATTATGAAACAAAGATGAGAGCAGAATAAAGCCTTTGCATTCTTGAGGAAAGCATCTTACCATACAAGTGGCACATAAAAATACCCCTAGACAAAATTTACCACCCTGAAGCATTGTCAGTCAAGTAAACAAGAATAACAATCACAAAGCACGATGTCAAAACAATAGATAGCATAAAGACTATGATGCCAACAAAACCAGTGACCAAATAATTATATGTGCACATCAAGAATAGGCCTATTCCATCCACCTCAATATTAGGATTGGACTTCCCTTTATCCTTATGCTTCAATAACTAGAAAAGAAGTTCTGGAATGTAATACAAATTCTACAGGCTTCATAATGGTGGCAATAATATACCTTGCCACAGATGATCTGTTACGGATTAGTTCTGAAAGAGGTAAGTGGCACAGACATTAGCTAGATATCCATCCTTGCGCAATTCTGAAGCTGCATCAATTTATTTGGATTCCCAGATCTTAAAACTCTTCACTTGGTATAGCTTGGGAGCAATTGTTCATCCAGGAGAACTGGAACCAAGTTTTGTATAGATAAGATTTTGGCTTAAGTCTTAATTGCTATGGAAATTGGATGTTTCTACTGTGGACTGTCTTTCTCTCAGCCAGAATGATCATGCCACCCGCTTAATAATAGAGAAATACTCCTCTCCATTAACCCTAAAATATTAAAATTCCTCAATTCTAAACTGCAAACGTACAGCACAAGGGTCTGACTGAATGACAATTCCAGCAAAGTGCATGGCAATCCCAAGCTTCAATTAGCAAGAAGGATTTCAATTTCAGGTGTTGAAAAATATTCTTGAGGCTTGAAACAAGAAAATTCTCTAGTGAAGGGTGTTCCAAGAAAATCCAGAAAGTCAGGATTCAACCATAAGCTGCAAAGCATAGATTTGCTGCTTGGTGACATATCAGGAGAAATTTTGAAAACATCAAGGACTGGAGAAGATAAATAAAGGAAAAGATAACTGAAAATATAATGATGAATAGGCAGAATTAATTAAAGTTTAGAGAACTTCATTTGTATTTATATCATTAACACATTCTTATGTATCATCAATTATTCATAATGATAGCCATAAATTCTTTCTCCCATGTCAAAGCTGGGGTCACAGAAGCAATTGACAAAACATTCAGAAAAATGGACAATTTATTTGACTCCAGAATTCAAATTTCAAAGTTCCAATGATTTTGCCCTCAAACAGAGAATTCATCCAGCAGTAAATGAATTAGAACAATTAAGTCAATCAATCAAGTCCCAAACTAAATGCATTAAATTAACATTCAACAGGTTGGCTGAAGTTGCAGGGACAGCACTTATATCTCCACTGTTCAGGCTCATAATTATACTTGAAATCTAGATATTAGCACATTTAATGGTTTTGTGCTAAAAAGTAGCACAAAGGCTAGTGATGTGTCAGATTTACCTGGACTGCCCTTGAAAATCAGTCTTGCAGTGATATCTAAAGGCTATATACTCTGACCGTGAATATTTCCAACAAGAAAAGAAGAACTCAAACATATTGTTAGAGTTCTAAGTAATGACTTATTGCAAGAAGTTAGGTTGATGCAATTTTTTAGAATCAACTCAAGAATATTACTACAGATGATCTAAATCAAAATTAAGATATATCCAAATCTTGGTTGATGGAGGATAGCTAAAGACTTTGTAAATATACAAAATCCAAAATCTTGTAGAACCTTTTTGGAGAAAGCCCACAAACCACTTCTAAAATAATAACAATATCAATATTACTAAAATAGGACTCTAAAATCTATCGAAAAAGTAGCTAAAAGATTGACTGAATAACAGCACAATTTTTTTTTTAAAAAAAAGTACGAGTTATTTCTAATTAATGTCACTATGGCTCCTATTAGAAAGTACAATATTACTACAGATGATCTAAATCAAAATTAAGATATATCCAAATCTTGGTTGATGGAGGATAGCTAAAGACTTTGTAAATATACAAAATCCAAAATCTTGTAGAACCTTTTTGGAGAAAGCCCACAAACCACTTCTAAAATAATAACAATATCAATATTACTAAAATAGGACTCTAAAATCTATTGAAAAAGTAGCTAAAAGATTGACTGAATAACAGCACAATTTTTTTTTTAAAAAAAGTACGAGTTATTTCTAATTAATGTCACTATGGCTCCTATTAGAAAGTACAGATGGGAAAGAAGACAATAAATTTGAATGTTGAAATGAATCCTATGTGGAGAACTCCTTATAGGACTCCCAATTTCCAACTGATAGAGTTACTGACATCTCCCATTGTGATCCAAAATTCATTCATTTTTAGTAACCATGAATCTTCACATGATGTTCTCTAAGGTAAGTATGTTCTCTAAGGTAAGTGGTTGCAATATTTTTGAACTGAGAAAGTGGCTGAAGGTTGGGTTTGTTATAAACGCTTGTTCTCCCTAAAAACATGAAAATGTTTGCTAATAGTAGGAATATTTGCTAGTTGGCAGTACTCCAACTACATTTTTGGCAATTTAAAAAACTGGCAGTACTCCAACTATATTTGTTGGCAATTTAAAACCATCAGCAAACTAAAATGGATTTAATGACCCATTTATCATGTATATACATAGTTTAAGTGGATAAGCATAGAGAGGAATATTTAAAGGCATCAAAAGTAAAAAGATGAATTTCCAGAGTTGGACTCAAGGTTTGCAAAACCAATATTGAGAACTATTTTGGTATATTACTAGTTCGGGACAAAACGGTCATACAATATTGCATGCATCATATACCAAGATAACATATTAATGCTTTTCCTCATTTTCAACCTCAGATTGGACCAGTATGAATTGGCATTGAGTGGTACAAGACGGTTTCACTTGGTTCGGATTGGTTCGGTTTGTACTAAATTAAAACTCAGTACCATATTGGTATGGCATGATATGGTTAGTATAGGTCGGTACAGCAATCCTAGATTAGATTTCATGAAATATATGCTTAGTGATGTAAAATCATGCAATCTGTTTGGATGAACAATATTATTAATTTAGGTTTTTGAAGAATTTTCATTTCTTGATTAGAGTCACAGCCATCTTCTTATTGTATTAGATCACCTAAGCTGGATAGAGTCATGGATTCAAGCTCCTAGAGAACCAAAATCTATCATCTCATTCAAAAATTTTCAAAAGTAATAACTAACCATGATGAGTACTCTGATATTCTGTAAGTTAGCTTCCTTTTTACTCCAATGCCTCTTGTTTGTTATTTAAGTTAGTTTACACTTTTACAATTGATTTAATCACATCATATTAATCAAGAAAAAAGAGGAATAAAAGTAATATTTAAAAAGGTCATAAATTGACTTTATAATTAATACATACATACATACATTACATACATGCATGCATACATAGGTAGACTAGGATATATGCACTTGAGCGTATATCCACTCAAAATTAGTTAGGTCATAATTGGGCAAGGGGAGTTCAACATCAATGATCCAAGCCATTAGATGTGATCTAATACCTCTAAACTACTTGCACACCCAAAATCATGTGATTGGAGACCTTTAGTCTATCCATCAAGTGATTAAAAATTGGATCATTTAAATAACACAATAATATATATTTTTTAACTATTTGATACATAGGCTATGGATTTTCAAATTATATAATCTTTTTTATTTAAGTAGGTTAGAGATATTGGATCACATCAAGCAATTCAAATTATCGATGCAGGATGACTTCATCCAGTAATAACTTAACAAGGTTTGAGTGGAGATACACTAAAGTGTATCCTATTCTACCTACACATATATACACATACAGGTGAGATTGGCTTGGCTGTACTCGAATAAATCTCCACTCATATCTGGTTAGGTCTAAATTGAAGGATAAAGATCCCACATCAATGATCCAAATCATTGGATGTGATCTCACTATTTCTAAAATACTTAAACAACAAAAATCATATGATTTGGATACCTTTAGTTTATGCATTAAATAATCAAAAAAATGAATAGTTTAAATAATACAAAAAATACATATTTCTCTAACCACTTAATGCATAGGCTAGGAGTTTCCATTTATATGATTTTTGGTGTTTAAGTATTTTAGAGATAATAAATCATATTCATTATTCAACTATGTGTGTGTGTGTGTGTGAGAGAGAGAGAGAGAGAGAGAGAGTTTTAGAGAGGCATCAGAGTCTTTAATTAACCAATGTCTCTTCACTATGTTAGCTCACATGATATTAGATTCACCAAGCTCTACTCCATTATTAATTTTTAGGTGACAAAAAAATTTTAGAGAGTGAACACAAATTCAAGGGAAAAGGAATTGAAATAGGACTATAACTTAATCAACAAAACCAGAACAAGATGAACCACATTAGGTAAATGATCCTAGGCCAGCAAGACCTTGAAAGACTAATATGTTCTAAAAAAAAATTGTGGAAATAAAGGAATCGATTACCAGATGAACTTTGTCAGATTTCGGCCCACTTAACTTTCCAGGTGAGCCCGTGGAATTTGGCACGGCTGCTGAGAAAAGACTCTCAAGTTCAGACATGTCAAACTCTGGAGCCCTAGCATAGAAAAATCACAACATATGAGCTCTGTCTCCAGCAAATCAATATAAAAACCAAACGTAATTGTGGAGAATCATATACTTTGAGGCTTCATCAGATTTCTGAGTCTCAGCCCACAAACTTCCTTGCATTGCTCTTGTTACTTTAACCCAGTGCAATGGCTTCAAATTGGCCCTCTTGGTTGATGACTGGGTAGACTGCATATTCCTGGGACTTGTAGTACGTACCAAAGTCCGTCCTTTCCCACCCAACAAAGGAGCACTCATACCATTAGGAGGTGGTGGAGGAGCACTCATGCCATTTGGAGGAGGTGGAGGTACTTTACTTCCAGTACAGTTAGAAGAGGCAGCACTAGGTCCCTTCAAGGAAGTAGGTAAAGAAGGAGGAGGTGGGACAGATGGGGTGGATGATGATTTGGAAGTAAGACCACTAAACTGCTTTGACAGAAGTTGAGGTGGTGGGGGTGGGGGTGGTGCTGAAGGTGCAAATGCAGATGGCGCATGCCCAGCATGTAGAGGAGGTGGTGGGGGTGGTGGCGGTGCTGAAGGTGTGGTTGGACGCAGTGCAGTCCGAGCACATGGTGGAGGAGGTGGTGGGGAAGGAACACTAGTTCTCTCAGCTTTCTTTAAAGACAGAGGGGAAGGACAACTTGGTAAGGATATCAGAGGTGGTGGAGGAGGGGGAGGTGGAATCGGTAATGACATTTTCGAAATGTTTCTGCAAGATGGCTGATGAGCACAAGTGGTTGTTTCAGGTATCGAAGGTGATAAAGTTTCATGGTGTAAAAGTGGGGGAGGAATGGAGGTATCAGGTATTGAAGATGAATCCTTCTGAGCAGATGGCAGTGTGCTTTGTACGATAGACGTTGCTGGTGTCACAGACAATGGTGGTGGTGGTGGAGGTGGAGGAGGAGGAGGAGGAGGAGGAGGTTTAGAAGTGGCAGTCGCAGTGGCAGCAATTGCACTGGCAATTGTACCCGCATGAGGAGGAAGAGGCAGAGAAAGAGTTACTGGAGTCTTTTGACTAGAGATTGCTGAAGATGGTAATTGTGGAGGTGGTGGTGATGGTTTAGAAGAAAGATTGGGTCCAAAAGGTCCAGAGGCTGGACCTGTTGAAAGGGATGGAGCAGGAGAAATTATTGCTGAATGAGAAACTTCAGGATTTCCAAATGCAGCATGATCATGCAGAAGAGCAGTAATGCCAAGAGCCGAAGGTGCACTATGATATCTTGAAACATGTGAAGGAGAGCCTAACAGAGAATTGCAAGAAAATGATGGACTTGACCGAGATGCCGGCATACGTTGAGTTATTATTTTAAGCTGAGAAGGATGTTGTCGAGCAACTTGTGGATCAGGGAGATGAGTATTGTGGCTCTTTGTGATGGAATCAGAAGAATGTGCAAGACATGAAATTGATTGCTGCCTTGGGGTAGAGGGTAATGAGTTCTTGGTTTCATCAGATTTAACTTTCTCTTGAAGCATGTCAGGAATTGATTTTTGTGCCATGTTATCAGCTTGTACTTTCTGTGGAGAATCCTGCTTCTCTTGGAAAGCATTTGTTGAGGTGATTTGCTGAAGAACATGCATTGCAGTTTCTCCCCTTGCATCTAACCAATCCACAGTGCTAAAGATTTCTTGCACTTTGGCAAATGCTTCTATTGGAAGCCCTTCTTTCTCCTCACCAATTGCTAGATCCATAGTGCTATCCGAATTAGATGAATCCATTTCGGAAAAAAGAACCTTCAAACAAAAAAAGACATCTGATTATGACTGAAAGTTTTGATGAAGACCAAACTATTCATGGACAGAAGAGTGATACAGACCTCAACTCTAAAATCCTTTGGAAACCTATCTTTAGCATCCCACAGAATGTCAAGTTCATCACGGTTTAGCATCAAAATATTAGACCTAATAAAAGCTGTATTGAACATGACCCTAAACATCATTATTTCCCGCTCTTGATCCTCATCCAAGCTGATGCACTCAAGTACTACATCTCCCTGAACGTGGCAATGAATGTCAATCTTTACTAGTTCACAATCCGCCTGCATCCATGAACAAAATAAGTGAAATGCCATAACTTCATATTTTATGAATGGTAAAGATGAGTTCAAAGGCAGTTTAAATTCAATAATACTATTCTTGCACTTCATAGGCATAAAATTTTCTTCAAGATACAGGTCTGATGGAGAATGAGGGTCTCTGATAGTGTAATCCATTTCTCATAACCAACCAAGTTTCTAGTATAAATAGGATATCAGATTATTAACATGGTTCCTACATGCAAATCAATTCCATCAATCCAGCTCAGAAAGTTGATTTTAAGAACTTCAGCATATTGGAGCAAAAGTTAAATTGTATAAAGCAGCACAACATCAAAACTAGTGCAATCTTATAATGCCCAGCCTATATAAAAATGACATGAATCAATGAAGCAAATCTGAAATCACCTGTTTGTGAAGCCGGACAAGTTTGCTCTTCTTGGGTGTGGAGAACAGAACTCTAGAAGTCTGGTCCACCGCAATTAATGGATCCTGCCCATAAATCCTAAAAATTGGCCTGCAACCACCCTCCCCATCAAAGTTAGGAATAATCCTAAGAATGACACAATCCAAAGTTAGTGCTCGGTCTAGCGGAGGCCACTCCGAGCCAACATTTCTCCTGGATATATAATGCAAGTATCTCAGCTGAGAAGGCAAAGGATTCAGTGGTGACAGCAACTGCAGGAGCTCACGGGGGGCTTGCTTGTAAATCATGTCCAGTGTTTTGTGTTCACCTGTATACTGCTTCCGATAAACCAAAAGGGCTGCCAACATGAAAGCCAGCACCGGCCACCCACCTCGCTCACAGTGCATCAACAAGAGGTTTTGCAGACCCAGACAGAGCCAGCTCTCACTAGATCTTAAGAAATGGTGAATCATTTCCATTGTGAGCAATGGACAGCCTTCATGGTGCCGGGGGTAGTCCATCACGGTCATGTCATACTCCGACAAAATTGTGGCTATCTGGCTTTGATTTTCTCCTTCACGGAAGTTGAACACCATGAAGGAGGCATCAGGGAAATGATCTCGAAGTTGAGCCACAATGCCACCCATGCAGACTCTGTATTCATCTTCTTCCAATACATCAGTTGTGAAGCAGGAATCAAACACTGCAGGTAGACAGGATAACAGCCCTTGATAAAAGTTTTCTTTCAAGCCACATTTGAAGAGCCAATCAAGCCCCGGAATAAATAGGAATCATTTAGTCATGTGTAGATGGCTGGTGTCTTTATGGGGTAAGAGAGGGGAATATTATTTTCCCTGGAATCAACATTAAGATTCAACAATTGAAGTCCAATTAGAACAAGGGCAATCCAGCTGATGTGTTTACATACAGTGGGCCAATAAAATTAGAAAATAAAATCGGACAACTCGACATTAATCATTTAGGTGGAATTCCAAAAATGCAAATCTCTCCGAGTTCGGAAAAATCTTAAGCAACTCCAAAGGAACCCAAGGATTAAATCGTCTGCATAAAGGCACAAACAAATAATTTTCCACGCAAGCAACTCGCAATCACCAATAACACTAAATGACAAACTATAAACACGAAAAAGATTAAAAAACTTCGCTCAAAACAAAGATAAATATTCCACATTTCGCTCAAGGCGAATAAAAAGATTCCATCTTTTCTTTAAAAAAAGAGAGAGAGAAAATCTTATTATAGACCAATTCAAACGCCATAACGTCAATAAAAGTTAGGAAAAACTACATTATAAGACGGCATTCCTCAAAAAAAAAAAAAAAAAAAGGAAACTCGAGAATACCGTAAACTCTCTCGGAGATCTCCAGGAGACCATCTGGCGGCTTTCGATAGAAGAACTTCCGAAACAGCGCCATCTACCAGATCCGGTCAAATGAGATGAAAAACCTAATGCCAGCAGCTAATTGGGCAAAAATGGCAACGCCCAGAAGCCCTAGAAGAAGGAATGGAGCTCCGTCCAGCTCTCCTCCGCCCCAGAAGCTCGGAAAAATGGGGAGATCGGAGGGATAGAAAGGGAAATAGCCATCAAAGATATCTGGAGCAGAGTGTGGATCCGGGAACAGATCATAGATTACGCTGCGGCTTTACGGAATCCCTCGTTGCTTTTTTCTCTCTTTTTTTTCCCCTTCTTTTTTCTTATTTTAATCCTTGCCCTGGTTCTTTTGAGCCCTCGGCTCTGGATGAGAAAGCAAAAAAAAAAAAAAAAAAATCGGATTTATGTACTTAATTATTGGAATAAAATCCAAATTTTGGGAGGGATTAAAGGAATAAAATAAGATGAAAAGGGATCTAAGGAGAGATCTAGGATTCTCTGGATCGTCCTCTCGCTTTCGCTGCTTTCTTTCTCTTCCAGGGAAGGAGACGGTGACGTGCGTTGTTTTTAATTATATTTTCCTCGGATGCTGATATTTGTACCACCGTTTTTTCTTACTCCGCCTGCTGTAGTAATTAATAATAACGGTCAAATGGGTTTAAAATCTTCTAATTCCGAGACACATCGTTGTCTCACAGACTCCCTCTTTTTTTTTTTTTTCAGCAGCCTTTGAGATGATAGATATCTCGTGCATCAACCCCAAAGAATAATTCACACAAATCAAGCTAAAAAATGAGTTGAAAAGCATGTACTCTAAATGATTAATGCGCATCTGTGAGCTTTGAATAATGAAATTATTATAATATAAATAATGAAACTAAATAATGATACATTGTATATTATAATGGCACCTTCCTTGGTATAGTAGCAAGAGATCTAGGCATTGCTCAAATGAGATAGGTTTTTAGTGTTTTTTTTTTTCTTAAACTATATAGAGGCCATGAGCATTCTATCATTCTATTCTAGTCGTCTATTAGAAACTACTGATATTGGCTCATTGCTCATCTGTTTATTTATCTAATAATAGATGTTGATTTATGATGCAGCTTATATTGAAACCTCCTCTTAATTTGATTTTTTTGAGTGTAATTTTGATTATAACAATGCATTCATGTTCAAATAATATAATAAAACTTATTAGTTTATACATGTAAAATATCGATCGAAACATATTTAGTTGTCTTATTTTAATTATTAGTTCCGTTAGACATGACCTATCAATTTTCTCATTGCATGGTTGGATATATTCAGTTGATTTTATCTTGTTATGTATTTATTTGCTTGTTTTATTTAACAAGTTTATGATGCAACTTCATTAAAAAAAATCTCTAAAATTTTATTAAGATTATATCTTTAACTTAAATATAATATCCATGTCCAAATTAAATTATTAAAATTTATTTTATCTTTAAAATAAGAGCAAGAGAGGCAAATCTGAACAAATATATAATTTGTTAAGATTATATTATTGAATGGTTTGAGTGTTATCAAACAAATCCAGCTCATGAGTATAGGTTTAAATCTAAATTCCTAGTTCTAAGATAGCTTTAATCCATCGATCTAATCTGACCAATCAACAGACTATTATTATCAATCTAATATTTAACTTATTTTTTAATAAAAAAGCATATGTATAATGATAATAATGATTAATATTACAGTAATTGTATATAGAGGCTCTTTTCTCTGTTGAATTGGTACGAATGATAAATTTAAAAGTGAAAAGAATGAGAAAAAAGAGATCGCTTCGTAATTCATATAAATTTAGTAGTAAAAAAATGATTAAATTAAAAATTTTGATTATATTTGGATATAATTAAATTTTTATATCTTAAAATTTTATAGATTAATTATTATATAGGATGCATGAAAAGTGTTAGAGATTGACGGAGGCCAGACTCAAATGACGTCACGTGTCATCAATAGAGAAGAGAGGGCACATCCGTAGGGCTTTTTATTATCCTTTTTGTTTTCTTGTGCATAGCTTTTTGGAATGAAGCGGCTCACGTGGTAGCTCCGGCACGTGTGCTGGCAGGTGTGCTCCGTGATGGACGACAAAAAGCGCCCTCGTCTCGTCAGCGAGGCGGCATCTTGGCTTCAGAAGGGACGAGCGAGGACGGGGGCATAATTCGACAAACGGGTGGAAGCAGAGCTTGCACGCCACACCAATATGATAGACCTACCGGCAAGCACGTACGAGGCACCACGCACGTGGCACCAGATTACTAATACCATGCACTCATGGCCTTCTTCTTCTAGAGTTTCTTCAAGCTCTGTTGCTAATTTGATCATTTAAGGGTTTCGACTAAAGCAACCTTCGGCATTAAAATTTTTTTGCAGATCATCCACTCAAGATAAGAGAAGGGTAAATCTCTCTCTTTACCTTGAATTTTTTTATCCTTTTATAGACGTTCGATTATCCGTCTAGGGATCAGCTACGTGGGGCTTAGAGAAGGGAATGTCTGCTGAACTCATGAAAATTACATGAACAAAAGCTGGTTGATGGGTCTGGTCTCATCGGATGCGTGGGTCTGACGATTGATGGGCCTATCCTATTAGACGCATGGGTCTGGCGGTTGATGGGCCTGGTCCTATCAACGGTACAAGTCAGATAGTAGGTGAGCTTGATTGTGTCAGACGGCGCAGCCCAGACGGTAGGTAGGCATGATTGTGTCAGGCGGCACAGATCAGGTGGTAGGTAAAGTCGGGGCTACTGGAGGCTGCCTTAAAGAAGACGGGGCCGCCAGGGGCCGACTCGGAAAGGTCGGGGCCACCAGGGACCGACTTAGAGAAAGTGGGGCCGCTAAGGCCGATTTGGAGACGTCGGGGCGCCAGGGGCCGGTTGAGGAGTCGGGGCCGCTAAGGACCGACTTGAAGAAAGCGGGGCTGCTGGGGTCAACTTGGAGACGTCGGGGCCACCAGGAGCCAACTCGAAGAGTTCGGGGCCGCTAGGGACCGACTTGGAGAAAGCGGGGCCGCTGAGGTCGAGTTGGAGACATCGGGGCCGCTAGGGGCCGACTTGGAGAAAGCAGGGCCGCTGAGGCCGACTTGGAGACGTCGGGAATGCTAAGGGCCGACTTGAAGAAGTTGGGACCGCTAGGGACCGACTTGGAGAAAGCGGGACCGACTTGGAGGAGTCAGAGCTACTAGGGACCGACTTGAAGAAAGCGGGCCTGCTGAGGTTAACTTGGAGACATTGGGGCCGCTAGGGACCGACTTGGAGAAGCTTGGGCCCTTGAGGCTGATTTGGAGACGTGCGGCTCCGCTGGAGAGCGGGGCTATCTTGGAGAAGCGGGACCGTCTGTCCCTATCCATACCGTCAGTCGACTTAGCCGTTAATGCCAATGTGGTGCCATCGGCCACATCAGTTATGATAACATAGTAATAGTAAAGCTTACATGCGCATGTAAATGTAGATAACTGGCTTTTTTTTATTTTTTTGGAGCAAGAATTGCCGCATGGTTGATAACTATTTTTTATTGGGCCATGATCAGTTTAACCATTGATTGAATTATGCTCATGAATCCAAATATGTAATTTAATAAAGATAAAAGCTATCTACAGAATGAAAAAAGAAAAATATCCGACTACTTTGTAACATCTAAAGTTTAGGATTTGATTCAATAACCATAATTCAAGCATTGAGCCATAACTAGTTATACCATCAGTGAAGCTTACTTTTTTTTTCATCTAAGTTTGTATGATATATCATAGATATGTTCATCTCTTGACCCCATCGTCTTTCTATCCCTCCTCTCATGTGATTAGAACTAAAAACATATATATTAATTTCAATAACCTTCTACAAATAATCTAATTATATAACTAAGCCTCACAAATCGTAATCCATCAAACATGCATATAATCGCAAGCTAGTTAAACCATATAAACATATTGCTCCACTTAGACATTATATAAATCATTTTGTTCATTTAAAGTAGATCTGGATCACCTCAAGTGTTATACCTCTCTAGTAGCTAAAGATTATGGGCTTAATTCTTGGATGTCATATTTTCATCAAGGTAATAAAGTGCTTATCTAACTTATATCGAAAGTTATAGACTGATGATGGTTGAGTGCTGCGGTAACAAACAATAGAGAGTATAACTAAAGAAGATAAGGTCTTAATACATGTGACACCCAAATTAAACAGAAATTTGCATTACTCTGGGCTTGACCTAATAGGATAATTTTAGCTTGATCATTAGTACATTAGGCTTCAACATCGCATAGAAATTTACTAATTAAAAAGATGATTATTATTTCTAAAATAAATTAGTGATATTGAGGTACTCACTTTGAGAGTGAGGTTAGATGTTGCTACACCACATTGTTACTATACTTGAATGAGTTGCAAAGATTTTAGTTGTTGAAAAAAATTAATGAAAAACAAGTTTGTTGTATTTATTGGTCAAACAACTTTTGCAAATTTCAGACTTCATTCTTTCACAAAAATATGTTTGATAATCATTTTTTTTGCTAATTGATCGCTGCCGTTGGTGGTCAAAAATAAAACTTACTCACTACTATAGCTAGTGGTGAATCGGGATTGTATCCTTGAGGATCAAGGATGATTATTTCATGAAAAGAAATAAAATAAAATTATTTGTAGAGGATTAATGTAAGAGTAGTGGTTATTAAAAGATAACAACTAATTAATTAATGAAATCAAGACAGCAGGAAAGGCAACTCAGGAATCTGAATCCATCATGCAAATAAGTTTTATCTTCTTTTCTTTATGTTACAATAACAATAATTTTTGCAAATCTAGGATTAGAATAATTTATCTCTTGTTAGGCACGGATCGTATCAGAAGATCACGGCAAGTTCGTTTAGAGTATAAACTATCTAATTATATGCAAAATTAGAGGTCTAAATATCATACTACGATCTATCTCTCTTAGCCACGTACCGTATCCTAAGATCATGATACGTCGATAGAGGGTATGGACCGTATATGCTAGATCAAAACATCGGTCAGAAAAATAACTCAAAGATATATGAAAGAAGAGAATGATTTTTATTGCATAGAAATTAAGAACAAAAAGAAAGATAGAACCTGGTTACAGGCTTCATCATCATCCCAAGTTGAAGGAATCTAGCCACGCATTGCTACCGCCAGTATTCCCTCCATAATTTTTCTCTTCCATGCCTCAATACAATGATCTAAATAAAAGAAGAAAAAAACTTGGGAGAAAACTCTTTTTTTTTGACTACTGTCTGAGGTCCTTCTTTTATATAGCTTATTTAGGGCTTCCTCCTAGTCAAAGTTGGAGTCAATCGGGCTCAAGATCGTTTAGATATCGTGAGAAAATTTTTCAACCATCCGTTCAACATCATCTGCCTTAGTTTGCACCAAAAATCATGCAAAATAATCTCTTTTCTTTCTTTTCGGGCAAACCTAGTCCTGATTTGAGTGTGTGTGCACAGTTGGACTTCAAAAATTGAGCTCTTTTCATCTATAGGTTCCTTTTCTGCAAATATCCATAAAAAGTATCAATTCTTAATATATTTAAAGTATTTAATATTTATTTTAATGAATAAATTAGGATAATAAAGAAACTTATCATACCCTCCAACTTAATCATTATTAGTCCCTTAGTAATGTAATTAAAATAAAAATATGTGTCACTAAGATTCTCTTTTGTAAAATTAAATCTAGGCTTAAGGTTGAAAGAAGCTAGCCAGTATCACTAACTAAGTATTGAGTTTCTGAAGTAAATTTTGCAATCAGAACTATCAGAAGCTTTCTTAGAGTTCATCTATAGATCTACAGCACTTGTGTTGTGATGGCTAACTTAGCATTTCGGTACCATCTTGTAAGGAACAATGGTATCTTTGCTTATCACTTACTTTGGTCAATTTTCTGTATACTCTCAAATTAAGCACATGACCTGAGATAGCTTTTATACTACCTTTATATATATATATATATATATATATATATATATATATATATATATATTTAGTGATATCTTCACACTGCTCACTTTTTGATGAGAACAACAACTTTTATTTAGACGAAGGTGCTCGATTACTCGATGAAAAAATCAATGTTTAGACTTACTTTTTTTTTATACATACATTTTTTTTATCAGGCAGGTAGCTCTTTCCTTAAATTCAAGCTTCTATCATTGGGGTGTATATCAATTACTAATTTTCAGTAATAATTGATTCTCCAACTGACCTTACAACTAATATCTAGTTTATCTCGTTAGTGTGCATGTATAATGAAAGTGCTAATAGCCTTTAGATGACCTAAGTAGGCTGCTAAGAGTCTGACCAGCGTCTACTCCTTAGCTCGCTACAGTAATTAGCCAATACTTTCTAACTCTATTACCTTTTCCTAGTTATTTTTGCACAAAAATTTCTTTCATGGTACATGATTTATAAAAAAATTTAAAATTTTAAAAAAATGTCAAGGTGTTTTCAAAATATTTTTCAAAAAAGTTTTTCTTAACCCCCAACTCAATTCCCATTGTTTTTAATGGAGTAAGAAAGAATAAAATAAGGAGAAATACCACCTGAATGAGACATGCCTCGTGTAATGTTAGGAGTGATTATGCGGAGTAGTCTTTTATTCCTAAAAATAAGAATTACTAAAATAAAGGTCAAAAAATAAAATTTTGGGTTACCTTCCAAAAAGCACTAAGTTTAACGTCTTCAACCAGACATCATGGCTTACTCTGGTTCATAAAAGATCATAATCTCCTCAACTTCTTCAATGGGTAATTCCAGGAATGATTTCAAGTGTTGTCCATTAACTTTGAAGATAGCACCATTACTTGGACTTTTCAATTTCTATCGCTCCATATGGGAAGACTTCTTTCACTACATATGGGCCAATCCATCTAGATCTTAATTTCTCTAGGAATAGGTGAAGCCTTAAATTGTATAAGAGAACTTTTTGTCCACGAGTAAAAGATTTTCTAAAGATAGCTTCGTCGTGGAAGGTTTTAGTTCTCTCTTTATAAATTTTTGCATTCTTATATGCTTTGTTTCTAATTTTCTCAAGTTCATCCACCTATAATTTTCTCTGGTCTTCGGCCGCATCCAAATCTTTTACCAAATTTTTTCATATGCTTTATTTCTAATTTTCTCAAGTTCATCTACCTGTAATCCTTATTTTATGGCCTACATTGTCCTATGTTCTAATTCTACTGGCAAGTGACACGCTTTACCAAATACAAGTCTATAAGGAGACATTCCTAAATTGATCTTGAAGGCAGTACGATATGCCCAAAGTGCATCCACTATCTTCACTGACCAATCTTTTCTGTTAGAACTCACAATTTTCTCCAGGATTGTTTGATTTATCGATTAGAAACTTCTACTTACCCATTTATTTATGGGTGATAAGGTGTGGCCATCTTATGGATGATGTTATACTTTCTCATTAGTGATGTAAAGGATTTATTGCAGAAGTGTGTTCCACGATCACTGATGATAGCCCTTGGAATACCAAAGCGGGAAAGGATATGCTCCTTGAGAAATTTTACAACAATTTTGCTGTCATTAGTTCTGCAAGGTATTGCCTCTATCCACTTGGATACATAATCTACGACTATCAAAATATATTCATTTTCAAAAGATTTTGGAAATGGTCCCATAAAGTTAATTACCCATACATCAAAAATCTCTACAATCAATATTGAATTTATAGGCATCATATCTCTTTTTGTGATCCAGCCTATTTTCTAGCACCTAATACGACTTTTATAATATTCATAAGCATCTTTGAATAGGTTAGGTCAGTAGAATCCACATTGGAGCACCTTTGCCGCTGTCTTTTTAGCTCCACAATGACCACCATAAGCTTGGTCATGGCAAAAGAACAAAATGCTCCTAACTTCTTGATCTAGGATGCATCTCCTAATAATTAGGCCAGGGCATTGTTTAAATAGATATGGGTCATCCCAAATAAAGTATTTCACTTGAGAAAGAAATTGATTCCTGTCATGAGCATTCCAGTGTATCAGAATCTGACCAGTGGCTAAGTAATTGACTATGTCAGCGTACCATGGTTTCATAGTGGCTGACATAAGTTGTTCATCAGGAAAGGACTCATTGATAGATAGTTTTTCAGTAAGTGTGATCGCTAACCTAGATAAATGATCGGATACTATGTTTTTAGTACCCTTTTTATCTATGATCTCTAGGTCAAATTCTTATAAGAGCAAGATCCATCTAATTAAGCGCGTCTTGGTATCCTTCTTTGAAATAAGATGCCTGATGGCAGAGTGATAGTATAGATGACCACATGGGACCCCACTAAGTAAGACCTAAATTTTTTCTAATGCAAATATCACAGTTAAAAATTCTTTTTCAGTGGTAGCATAGTTGAGTTGTGCATCATTCAAGGTCTTACTAACATAGTAGATCACTCGAGGTAACTTATCAATCCTTTGCCCTAGGATCGCTCCTATGGCATGTTCAGATATGTCACACATTAGCTCAAAAGGTTGAGCCCATACAGGTGGGTGAATGATTGGTGCTGAGGTTAATTCTCTCTTTAAATATTTAAAGGACTTAAGACATTTAGATGTGAAGTCAAATTTGACTTCTTTAGCTAATAGGTTAGTCAATGGTCGAGTCACTATGCTAAAATTTTTGATAATTCTTCTATAAAATCCCGCATGTCCAAAGAATGATCTTATTTCTTTGACTGATTTAGGTGAAAAAAGATTTATAATCAAATCTACTTTGGTCTTGTCTACTTCTATACCTCTATGATGTAGCATAAGGGCATGGATGATTATCAGTCAATGAACTGATGAAAATTAATTTTTTTTATTATTGTGTGTGCAGAATTTCAACAGGGTTTGATCTTAGCACCAGTAGGCTGCAAAAAATCTTAAAAAATTACAGTAAGGAATTTAATTATAAAATTTTATATAAACATAGCAGAGGCATTTTAAATTATCAAAAAAATAATTTTAAACTAAAATAATCAGATTTCGATAGGTTTCATAATAGAAAAAGTTGCAGGTCATGTGCAGAAATTACAACAGAACAAAAATTTAGTGTGCGATGCAAAACATGTCTAACCAGGCTCTGATACCAAGATTTATGTAGCACAAGGGCATGGGTGATTATGCAGTCAATGAACTGATAAAAATTATTATTTTTAAGTATTTTAGAAGATGACTAATTCATCCAAAAATAAGAGAGAGTAAGAGAGCAGATTATGTGATGTAGAAAGTAATGGTTCAGGAACATAACTTTTAGAAAATGAAGAAGCATATCAGGAAAGTTTGGAATTGAGAAACTCCAAAGAAAATATGCACATGAACTTTCACAAAATTGGAATCACAGAGTAAGAAAAATGTCGATTTACCCGACGATGATGCGCTCCTAGTGTTAGAGAAGATCTCTCACTAGTGGGCAGGATTTCTGAATAAGAAAACTATCTTCCATGTGAGGTCCCTTGATCTCGATTCTGGGGCAAAGAAGGCATCCTCGGCTGCTCGTAAACTCAAATTTTTGTGAAGGCAAAAAGTTAGGAAGCGATTGCCGGGATCAATTCGATCGGGGGCTGCATGGGCTCTTGCAGAAAGGTTGTTGGATGCCTAGAGCAACAGCCTGAGATCCTTCTAGGGTATGAAAGTGAGAGGAAAGATGGGCGACGGCTTTGGAGATGAATCAAGAGAGGAGCGACGGCTAAGGTTTCAAGTATGGGTGCCTAAAATTTAGGTGGAGGGGGCTGGTGGTCGACTATTAAGATGGTGGTATGAGGATTAGGATTTGTTTGGTGGAGCTTGGTAGAGGAGATGGACTAGACTAGGATTTAGTAGTAAGAACACTTCGGCCTCATGCCCAACTCCCTCACGGAGGATCATTACTCAAGGCAATGAAAATAAAACTTGGAACAAAGTTCTCAAAATATTTCATTCATTCATGTTTTTTTTTCTTTTTTCCAAGAGAAAGGGTCTTATAGATCTCTCATGCCATTACAAGGTAAGCTCAACAATTAGAGTAACTAAATAATATGAATACAAAATATGATAGAATATTTATCATTATAGAGAAAAGACTCTTCTTTCTTCATTTGGTTCGACCAAAATGGTAGCAGCAAGATATGGTTCCAATTATGGAGGCGAGGAACCACAAGCAAAGAAGGAAGCTTTGGGGTGCCATCCTTCTTTCTTTCTTTTTGTCAACAAGGTTCATATGGGGTGCAAGATCCTTTCCAGAATGATTGAAATGATGATATTCATTCCCATTAAAGCATAGCAGGGGACCATATGAAAATAAGGCATCAAATGGGCACCTATTTCTCCCTCATGGGACCCCCAAGGTTGCCAAAATTGTAGGTGGCGATATGGAGGGATAAGGTTGATTCCATGGCATCAATTTTGGTGTAGGCTGATCCAATCCATGTAGAGCTCTAAGGGTAGAATATGAATAAGGTTGAAGAATATCGGATAGGATATGGTTGTCCAATACTGCCTAATCTGGAGCTTCTTTTGAATGCCTTCTATATATCTTTAGCAGGGTCTCAACAAGAGTAATATATTTCCTTAAATTATTACAGGACTCAAATAAAATAAAAATACATAACCTGGATATTGGACTAAACCAAACTTGACAGACTCAGTAACAGATTGGACTGACCAACTAGAAAAAAAAATATAAGACTTCTAGGTTCAGAGATTCAAATGGAATCATGTAATCTTTTTCTCACTCTTGCTCCTGCACCATCTATTTGAAATTACATGGCCAAGGATAATACCTTTCTTTACCATAAATTGGCACTTCTCTCAATTTATTACTAGATGCTTTTTTCTTGCATCTTTCTAAAACTAATCTAAGGTGATATAGGCATTCAGAAAAAGTAGACCAAAAAATAAAAAAGTCATCCATAAAAATCTCAAGGAATAGTTCTACCATATCAGAGAAAATACTAATCATGCACCTTTGAAAGGTAGATGGTGCATTACACAAGCCAAAGGGCATACGTCGATATGTGAAGGTTTCATATAGATAAGTAAATGTTATCTTCTCTTGATCCTCTAGGGCTATTGCAATTTGATTGTAACCAGAATACCCATCCAAAAAATAGTAAAAGTCATGCTCTGCTAATCGTTCTAACATTTGATCTATAAAGGGCAAAGGAAAGTGGTCATTCTTATTGGTAGCATTTAATTTTTATAATTGATGCACACCCTCCATCCTGTTTGAATTCTTGTAGGGACCAACTCATTGTTGTCATTTTGTGTCATAGTGACTCTGACTTCTTGGGCATCACTTGCATAGGACTTACCCAAGTACTATCTGAAATAGGATAAATTATGTCATTGTCAAGGAGTTTGATAATCTTTTTTCTTACTACTTCCTTCATGGCTGGGTTAAGTCTCCTTTGGGATTCTCTTGTAGGCTTGGCTTCTTTCCCTAAGTGAATCATATATTGAACAATCGAGGGGCTAATTCCTTTTATGTCAGCCATGGTCCATCCTAATGCTTCTTTATTTTCTTTTAGGACATTCAGTAGTTTTCCTTCTTGTGAGGAGTCTAGGTCGGCTAAAATAATCATAGGTAGGATTTTTGATGGACCTAGGTATGCATATTTGAGGTGCTTGGGAAGTGGTTTCGATTCTAATTTGGATACTTCCTCTATTGATGGTTTGGGTAATGGTTCACGTACTTTCTCTAGTAGTTCAATTGAAGGTTCCCATCTTGATTTTTTATCAATTGTAGCAACCTTATTAATTTGCTCCCCATCTTGGTTCATGCAGATTTCTAGGTCAAGCTCTTTGTCACTAAGGTCAATTGGATCATAAATAGTATCCTAAACATAATTTGAGTCATTTATTTGATGTGTAATGGTAAGATTGAAAATATTAAGATTAATTGATATATTTTCAAAGGAAAGTTTTATTAATCCATTTCGATAATTAATTAGGGCATTAGTTGTAGCCAAAAATGGTCTACCTAAAATCATTAGGATGTGGCTATTTGGGTTTGTCACCAGCTCAGTTTCTAAAATCACAAAGTCCACCGGATGGATAAAGTCATTAACTTTGATCAACAATCCTCTATTATTTTCCTGGGTACTTTCAAAGAGCGATCTACTAGTTGTAGGATCATTTCTGTAGGCTTTAGTTCTCCCAACCCTAATTGCTCATATACAGAGTGACAATATATTAACACTCGCTCCTATATTAATAAAGCCCTATTTATGAGGGTATTCCCCACAATGCATGAAATAGTAGGTGACCCTGGATCTTTGTATTTTATTGGCATGTGGTTTGATAGATAAGAGCTCACACTGGCTGCCAGAAAGGCTCTCTTGAGCATATTTATGGTCTTCTTTTTGGTACATAGATCCTTAAGAAATTTAGCATAGGTTGGGACCTGTTGGATCAAGTTCAGTAAAGAGATGTTCACTTTAACTTGCTTAAAGACCTCTAAAATTTTATCTAATTGCACTGAATTTCGATTGGGCTTCACTCCATATCTTTAGGAATGGTGCTACAATCCTGATTTTTAGTTCATCTCGTTCTGGCATGGGCTCAGTTGGTGGTTGGGCATTACATCAGACTCTGATGCCTCAGGTATTTCTTGCTGATCTAGCTTAATAAGTTGATCAAGTGGTGAGGCTTCTAATTTTCTTTTTTATATGTACCCTCCTAGTTATCTATTTGTTTTATAAATCTTAATATATGAATGATAATTAATTGATTAATCTGGGCTCCTTGGTTTGATCCTTGGATGTTTAGGTTCCTAGGGTTAGCTTTAGGTTGACTCGGTAGCTTATCCCATTCTCTTTCACTTATGGTTGTGGCTAATTGGCCTATCTACATCTCCAAACAAGTTATGGCCTAAGTATTAGTGGATAGCTATTGCTCTGTGTTTTGTATAAAGTTATTCAGGGCGGCGTTGGTGCTCTTTATCATGGCATAGGTGTCAGTTGGGATTTAACCAGGGTTTCCAGGGCCTTGTCTAGGGAACTATACCTCTTTTCATTCTTATTGACCGGTGGGTTATTTTCTGTAAAATTGGGCCTTGGGTTAGATTGGTTGAAGTTGGGACCACCTGCACTAGGACTTTGTGACCAGGCAAAGTTTGGATGGTTCCTCCACCCTGGGTTGTTGGTTAGTGCATAAGGATTGTTGGTTGTTCTTTGATAGGTTGCATTCACCCGTGCACAACTATTTTTAGTTTGAGTCATGTAGTGGGGGTACTCTTCTACTATATATCCTGTCTCATTACATCCAGTACAGATAGGTGCAGCCACTTGGTTTACATGATTTTTTGGAGCCTGTCCCTTAAGTTCCAAGGCTTCTATCCTATGAATTAGAGATGCCATCTTAGCTTCTTCAGCTATAGGTGGAGAGCATTGGTGCATACCATCTCTTGATGGTGTGAGTTCAGATTCCTTAGTTTCCTCCCATTGTAGGCTCTTTTCTGCTAAATCTTCTAGAAACTACCAGGCTTCATTGGGTGGTTTCTGCATAAAGTTGCCCTGACACATCGACTCGAGCATAGTTCTGGAGTTTAGGTTTAGACCTTCATAGAAGGTTTGACATAACCTCCAAGTCTCTATCCCATGGTGTGGACATTGGCTTAACATATTCTTAAATCGGTCTAGACACTTCCAGAAAGGCTCTCCCCTTAATTGATGAAATTAGGCAATTTTATTTCTCAACTTGGCTGTTTTATGATGTGGAAAGAATTTTCTTAAGAATGCTTTAACAAAACCTTCCCAGGTTAAGATTGACTGAGTAGGTAAACTATACAGCCACTTGTTGGCATTTTTCTTAAGGGCAAAGTTAATTAGCCTAAGTTTTACAGCATCTTCTGAAAGTTCATGCATTCTCATAGTATCACATACTTCCTCAAATTCTCTAATAAAATTATAAGCATCCTTAATTCTTATGAATTTAGGGAGCATGTTGATAATCTGAGGCTTAATCTCAAAACTAACCGCATTTGTTTGGGATAGTTGAATGCATGATGGTTGGGCAGATCCAATTGACTAGCAGTATTCTCTTAGGCTAAGGGATGTCCTAATTTTCATTGTTACTTTTTCTTGGTCAAGGGTAGGGTCTAGATCTATCCTTACTAATCGACTGGACTCCCTTTTTCAAGTTGCAATTTTAATTTTTTTTTTTATGTTATGTAGAGAGAGAAGAGAAGAAGAGGGAAGAAAGAGAAAGAACAAGTCTAAAGATGAAAACCTAAGGAATCCTAGATCTAGAGACGATAGAGAAAAGTGTCACAAGTTATCAAGCACTAGACTCTCTATCCTAGGGTTACCTTATATCTAGACAACTCCTAATTACCAAGGTTGCCTTTGAATCTTCGAAGTCAGATACTAATTAGCAATTGACCAGATAAGGATAAGGTCAATGGGGGTCCCGTTGCTTTCCTTAAATACCAAATTAATTGGCTAAGTTAGATAATGGACTCAATTAAAGAACCACTCTCCTCTACATCATCCTTAAATCCCTTTCCTAGATACTAATAAACTAGTTAATACTGAGCTAGTCCAACTCTCAGGATTCCTTTTTCTAGTGAACTCGAAAGTCCTTAGGGCCCACCGTCTAATTAATTTTTAAATTAATGGCTTAGGGTTATGCATTATGCAGGATGGTGGTTTGTGGGCTTAGGAAGGGTGATGAAATTCTCACCTTATGTTATTAGGAATTGCGCTTTTAAAATATTTTATGAAAATGCAATACAATTCAAACAAGGTGTCTAAACAAGTTAGAAAGTTTTTAAAGTTTATTATTTGTTTCCTTAAATTAGTTATATTTTATGAAAAGTGTTTTAGGGTTTTCTTTAGGTTCTTTAAGGTAAGTTAATTAAAAGAAACGTTAATTGAGTTAAAGTAGATTTGTGACAAGAAGAAAAATATTTTTTTTAATGTTAAAAAGAAAAAAATCTAATAATTAAGGTAACCAAAACAAAAGTAATAAGCTAAAGAGAGCAATTACTATTCAACAAACATGATTTTTTTTTTGTTTTTTACTCTTTTCTTTTATAGAAACACGAATAATAATGAAACAAAACAAAAAAATTAAAAATAAAAAATAAAATTAATAATTAATAATTTTTTAATTTTTTGTGAACTAATCGTGCCTGTATCCCTGACAATGGCGCCAAAATTTGATCACTGTCATTGGTGGTCAAAAATAAAACCTACTCGCTACTATAGCTAGTGGTGAATCGGAATCGTATCCTTGAGGGTTAAGAACAATTATTTTATAAAAAAATAAAATAAAATTATTTGTAGAGGATTAATGTAAGAGTAGTAGTTATTGAAAGATAACAACTAATTAATTAATGAAATCAAGACAACAGGAAAGGCAAATCAGGAATCCGAATCCACAATGCAAACAAGTTTTATCTTCTTTTCTTTATATTGTAATAACAATAATTTTTGCAAATCTAGGATTATAATAATTTATCTCTTATCAAGCACAGACCGTAGCAGAAGATCACGGCACGTCCGCTTGAGTATAAACTATCTAATTATATGTAAAATTAGAGGTCTAAACTATCATACTATGATCTATCTCTCTTAGGCACGTACCGTATTCTGAAATCACAGCACATCAATAGAGGGTATAGACCGTGTATGCTAGATCAAAACCTCGATTAGAAAAATAACTCAAAAGATATATGAAAGAAGAGCATGATTTTTATTACATAAAAATTAAGAACAAAAAGAAAAAACATGGTTACGATTTTTCATCATCCCAAGTTGATGGAATCTAGCCACGCATTGCTGCGCCCATATTTCCTTCATAATTTTTTTTCCCAGACCTCAATACAATGATTTTAATAAAAGAAAAATAAAAAGAACTTTGAAGAAAACTCCTTTTTTTATTGCTGCCTGAGGTCTTTTTTATAGAGCTTATTTATGGCTTTCTCTTAGTCAAAGTTGAAGTTAATCGGGCTCAAGATCGTTCGGATCTCGTGAGAAATTTCTTAGCCATCCGTTCAACATCACCTACCTTAGTTTGCACCAAAAATCATGCGAAATCATCTTTTTCTTCTTTTTGGGCAAACCGAATCTTGATTTGAGTACGTGTGCATAGTTGAACTACAAAAATCAAGCTTTTTTCATCTATAGATTTCTTTTCCGCAAACATCCATAAAAATACCAATTCTTAATATATTTAAAATATTTAATATTTAATTTAATAATTAAATTATAATAATAAAGAAACTTATCACTAACAGTTCAAATGAACAGTTGACCAAATGAACTGTTAGACGGGAAATTCTATTTGGCCCGCGGATTTTGCTAAGGAGCCCCCCATTTTCCTTTTTTTTTTTTTACTCAGTAGCCCCCCTATTTTAATTTGTAGCCACCCCTATTTTTAAAATTCCTAAACTACCCCTGCCCCCTCCCAAAATTGCTATTTGGCCCCCCTTCCCGTCCGATCCCTTCCCTTGCTCGTGCTCACCTCTCTCGCTCACGGTGCTCCCCGGCGGCTTCCCCGGCAGTGGATCGTCCTCTCCGGCAGGTAAGGTAAGGTCTTCCTCCCTCCCTCCTTCCCTCCCTTCCTCTCCCTCCCTCCTTCCTTCCCTCCTCCCTCCTTTCCTCCCTCACTCGATCTACCCCCTTCAAGATGTTTTTTTTAAAGCCAAGGTCCCTCCCTCCCCGGTGTCTGTATGTGTCTGACGGCTCCGCCCCCTCTCCGCCACATCTCCCCCTTCGTCCCTCCAGAGCCCCATTCGTCCCAGCTCTGTTCGGCCAACCAGGGCCGAACAGAGGGAATTTTGTTCGGCCTACTGGGCCGAACAGATTCAATTCCGTTCGGCCCAGCAGGCCGAATGGAATTAAATAAATTAGAAATATAAATTAAAAAATATAATTATAATAAATAATATAATATATAGTATAATAATTATAATATAATATATATTATATTATAATTATAATTATAATATACTATATATAATTATAATTATAATTAATATAATTATAATTAAGTATATTATAAGTGTAATTAATATAATCATATTTTTATTATTAATATATTTTTAATAAAATATATTATTTTAACATAATTTTAATGATGAATACAATGTTCCAGATATGGATGCTGGCCCTTCACGAGCTAGAGTTAGACCCACAGCATCTATCAAGAGATGTAGAACCCAGGTGCCTGAGGTTATTGAGGTTCCTGAGGTTCCTGAAGATCTTGTTGCACCATCGCCCCCAGATGAGATAGCAGACGAGGATATCCCAGCTATGGATGTTGATGATGATGAAGCGGATGGGCCTTGTCCAGGCGGTCCCGATGATGACTCTGTCCTTAGGAGTTTCAGGACACATATTGCAGCCTCCATCTGGAGGCAACAGGTAAATCGTTGTTCTACTGTATTTTATTTAATGTATTATTTCGATGCTGTTATGTGTTATTCATGTTATCCATTTATATTTCACAGGAACGGACTCCACTGAAGTGCATGAACCATGCTGCCAAAGTAGGTGAGTGGCAGTGGTGGGCATAAGGGCAATTGAATAGGAGATTCAGGGATATAGTTCAGCAGTCGGGTCTTCTTGAGCTAGTGCATTGCTCTTATCGGTTTGCCGATAAGATTCTTGTCTTGGGCTTTATAGAGAGATGGTAGCCCGAAACGAACACCTTCCATCTTCCCTTTGGTGAGATGACAATCACGTTGGATGATGTTACCGCCATATTAGGAATTAGTGTCATGGGTGCCTCAGTGTCCTTGTTGATTGATAGGATGAGTGATTGGGATGCTGAGGACCTCCTAGTGCAGCTATTGGATGTATCACGGGATGACGCGCGTCAGGAGGTTCTATCTATCCACGATCAGTCTGTGAGGTTAAAGTGGCTAAAGAGTCATTTTCATGATGTATCAGATAGAGATAGCCGATGTAGGATAGAGTGTGCGGCGCGAGCGTATTTGCTTTTTTTGTTAGGGTGTACACTTTTTGTCGATAAGAGCGGGACGAGGGTGCCTATAACTTATCTTGCTCTGTTTCGGCATTTAGATAGAGTGAGGACATATGCCTGTGGTGCGGGTGCCTTAGCACATTTATATCGGTAGTTGGGGATTGCGTCTAGGGCATCCGTTAGACAGATCAGTGGATATATGATGCTTCTCCAGGCATGGATTTATGAGCATTTTCCCTTTCTCACTCCTTACCCAGCCCTATACTATACTGATGCTAGGCCCCGCGTACATCGATGGATGCCCGGCAGTCCATTCCGTACTACGATGGACCATTTGGTGATTTTACGAGAGTCATTGGATGTATTGAGGGCAGATGAGGTATGTACCATAGATGTTATTTTTATGATTTGAGATTATGAACCTTGATGAACTTTGATGTATCTTTGTTGTATGGTTGAAATTATATCTTGTATGATCAAGCCATAAACTTAATAGTTTGTATTATTTACTTATGCTTTTTAATGCATTATGAATGCTTAATATCTTTTCCTTGATGAATGCTTAATTGTGCACATTCTTTCATCTCTTTTTGATTAATGACAAAAAGGGGGAGAGAATAGCATACACTTCATTTACATTTATGGGAGAGATTAGCATACATTATATTCATGGAACATTCATGGAAGAGAATAGCATGTAAAGAGAAAAGTATATACATTAAAAAGTAGAATTTTATATATTTCTTTTGTATGCTTAATGGTTTTGTCATCATCAAAAAGGGGAGATGTTGGCTCCTAGATTGATTTTGATGATTACAAAATAATTAAGACTAAGTTTATTATTAAGATTATTGCAGGGATGTACAAGTGTCGTACAGGTGAGCCTTATCAAGCAAAATTTTATTTGTTACATGGAAGCTTGTTTTCTCTTATCTTGAATTTAGCTAATTGATCTTTATTCCTTGGATTATTGCATGACTATGTGAGCTAACTTATTTCCCTCCTTAGCTAGCTTCCTCCACTTGCTAGCTAACTATTTCCCTCACACAAATAAGCTTGGCCGAACCTTGCTTGGGACTAGTTAGCTAGTTAGCTAACTTCTTCCTTCTCCTAGTTGACTAGTTGGCCTCAAGAGCCAACTATTTGCTCATAATTTTTTGTTGGCCAAATGGTTCTTGGAATCAACTAGCTAGGCAGCTAGCTGGTTAGCTTCATGAGTTGGCTTGATGTTCCTTAGAGCTAACTATTTTTCTTGCAGATTCTCTTGGCCGAATGGAGTTTAATTCAAGCTAGCTGGCGAGCTAGCTTCCCCTTGGACGGTTTGCATGAAACTTTAACTAAGTTAGCTAATAAGCTAGCTAGATTGTTCTCCTGTTACTCTTGGCCGAATGAATTGTGAAAGCAGTTAGCTTAACAGCTAGCTACTTTTCTTTTCTCCCTCCACGTTGCGTGAAACTTTTGCATTGAGTTAGTTAACAAGTTAGCTACTTTTGTCATGAATAAGATCATTTTATCTAGTTAGCTAACAAGCTAACTACTTTAACAAAACTTTTCATTCCCTGGGCGCATGATTTTGAATTGAGTTAGCTAACAAGCTAACTACTTTTTAGCATGGTAGAGTTAACTTTCTAAGTAGCTAGCTGGGAAGCTAACTACTTTTCTATTAATGCATGAAACCTTGGCTCTAAAGCTAACTATTTTTTCCTGGTTTCTTTACCTAGCCGTGTGGATATTGAATTGAGCTAGCTTGCTAGCTAGCTACTTTATTTCTTTGGATATGGCTGATTTCTTTTGCCATGGAATCTTGTTAGCTAGCTAGCTAGCTTTAGTTGTTTAGCTAGCTTGGAGCTCTTCCCTTTTCTTCCATGGCCGCACGACTTCAAGGAGTTAGCTGGAAATTATGTCCAGCCAACCACCTCCCTCAAATATTAAATGCTCTCTCTCTCTTTATTATATTTGTTTTCATGGTTACTGACATTTTCTTTTGTGTTTGACAGAAATCTTTCTTTGCCAAAGGATTAAATGCAATCAATGTTTAGGGAAATAAATTCAAACGGTTATATTTCTTCCCGTTTTTAATTTCCTCTATTTACCAATGTGTCTAACGGACATTATTTTTGTTTTGGTTTAAATAGATGTGATCAGAGGAACACCTTGACGATTCTTGAATTTTGTTGACGAATCTTTGAAAATCGAAAAAGAAAAAGAAAGAAAGAAATCAAAAGAGAGTGTTCATTGCATATTTTTCGGAGTGTTGAAAAGCAAGTTCTTGTGCATTGAAGTTGACAAATCTCAATCCTTGCTCAAGTCGTCCAGATCGGTGAAGCATTCAAAGTCTCAGCTACCTCGGAGATCCACATTCTTTGCTGAGATTTGCTTCAAATTTGTAAAGTTTCTTTGAATATTTGCTCAAGTTAGGAGCTATTTGTTATCTATTCTAAAATTCTTTGTAATAGGGTTAGAGATAACCCTAGATTGTTGTTTGGCTTCCTTGTGCCGTTAAACAAGAGGACTAGCCGGGAAGGCTAGGGGTTTGGCTGCCTTGTGCCGTGAAACAAGAGGACTAGCCGGGAAGGCTAGGGGTTTGGCTGCCTTGTGCCGTGAAACAAGAGGACTAGCCGGGAAGGCTAGGGGTTGTAATCGTTGTGATACGATTAGTGAAATTCCCAAAGGGTTTTTGGGGAGTGGACGTAGGAGCCGAGTTTGGCACCGAACCACTATAAACCCTCTTGTGTTTGTGATTGCTTATTGTGTGTGATTTTGTTTCGTGCACTCCACTACACCGCTGCGAACTAATTTTTAACTAGTGATTAAGCACATATCTACGCTAGTAATTAATTTTAAAATATCCAATTCACCCCCCCCCCCCCCTTTTGGGTTACTATACCTGGGCAACATACATTATGAAACCGATTACGATTTAATATAATGCAGGTAGTTTGGGATCCCCATCGTCTTATCTGGGATGATCGTCTGTTCCTTGATATTGCATTCTTAGTGGATACCTGAAGTGCATGGATGTCGTAGAACCCTATCATCCTAAAAGGGTTTTACGACAGTTTGGTAGAATACAGACGATCCCCCGTGCGCCACTAGCCCCTGAGCGAGACAGCAGAGGATCGACATCAGCATTGTACCGCATTCGATACGTCTTCTATAAGCAGTTATGGGAGAGGTGGAAGGATCACCTGCTGAGCCCAGTGAGTAGGAGCCATCCGGTGACCCGACCCTCAGATTGAGTACCGGGATTTTTGGAGTGGTATTCTCGGATCACGCATCTGGCTATTCACCCTCCGAAGAGCCGATCTAGTATCTACTCCCGATCACATCCCGATGATGCTGGTGCTGACGTGCAAGGTCGGCGTATTGCAGATGCGCTTTGCCTTTGCACTAGCATACTTGATATGGATCGGGAGGAGGCTGCTGCGTCACATGGGACGCACATGTACGATGTCATATCGCAGATTGTACATGTGTTGCAGGATCAGCATATCTCTACGGTTCAGCCTGTTCAGCCTGATGTTCCTGGCCCTAGTCATGCATCGCCATAGTAGTACAGGCATCGACGATAACGTGGTGGGGATTCCTGATGTACCTCATGTATTTTGTATCTTTTAGCACATAGTGCATCTTTTTGTAAAAGACATTAAAATTTGAATGAAATTTTACTTCCTTTCGGCTCAATTTGAATGAAAATATTTTAATTAATATAAATATGTCAAACATTATACAAAATTGATTGTTGCAGGCAAAAGGACATCTACAACTCAATAGTCTTGCTAATAATAACATCCGGCGAGATCGTTTGTCTGAACTGGTGAATCCTAGATTCATATGAAGAAGCCCATCCGAAAGCACAGGGTAAATGATGTTTTGCCAATTGCTTGCTATTGGGGGAACGGGATGATCCGGTAATAGAAACACCTGCAAAATATATAAATTAGTAAATATAATAATTATTAGTCATTTAAGGATGATTAAGAGTTGTTTAATTAATACCTCCACAAAATGATTGCCATTAACGAATGCCACTACAATATCTTTGCGGAATAAAGAAGGAAGAGGCACCGATCGTAGAGGTAGGAATGTAAGATATTGTTGCAAGGAGAGGTGGTATAGGACAACGTTATAGCGGGACGCTATAATGTGCCCTATATCCGGCATAGTCATCCACCGATCAAAAGGTAGAGCATTATCAAAATATGATAATGCATGCTCAATCTCCTCAAACCTCCCTTCGATAGCAAATATAGCGCGATAGTGCTCTGAATGACTTTGCAAGTCATGTAATAAATCCTTCCTAATACGGAGCCAATCCTCCTCTTCAAATCCCAGCAAGTCAGCTATTGCTCTAAATCCGCAGTTGCCGTCAGCTTTAACATCCTTGATATGTTGGATGAATGGCCTCAATCCATCCGGAATTTGATCAATATAGATTGTTGGCTTATTATATGATCGGTTCGCTGACGAGAAACCTACAAACCATTAACGAATGAATTAGATGGTAAACAATCGCTTTGTAATAACAAATGGCACAGGATCCGAAAGTTGCTGGCATGTGCCGACATGTACCGGTACGTGTCCGGCACATATCGGCACGGGGTCCAGAAGTTACCAGCATGTGTCGGCATGTACCGGCATGCGTTCGACACATACCGGCACGGGGTCCGGAAGTTGCGGCACGTACCGGCATGCGTCCGGCACATACTGGCACGGGTTCGGAAGTTGTCGGTACGTACCGACATACATCTGGCACATATCGGCACGCATTCGGCACATACCGGCACGGTCCCTTCTTTACTAAAAGAAATGCTTCGTACCTTCTTCCTTGGCTGCCTCTTTGGCACTTGCGTCAATGGTGGAGTGCCCATACCAGGTGAATAACTATCTTGTCCTGAAAGAATCAACTCAAAGGCAGAAGGATCATGGCGGATAGATGTATCAACCTTCAATGAAGCACAGCCGCGGCCAAGTAAACGAGTGATCCTTTTGGCAGGTTCTTCAAGAGAAGTACTTTTTGGGCTAGCAATCTCTCTCAATTTTCTTAACGTCTGCATTTGCGAAGACCCATCTAACTGTTTGAATTTTCGAGCAATTATATCCAACTCTGGTTCACAGCTCAGCTGAATACTTTGCACATTTGAAGCGGCATCATATCAAGTTTTCTCCAATGAGGATCTATGCAATCAAAGGGAATTGGCCAACCTTCCATCCTGAACCGCACAGTCTCGTGGGCGCATGGTAAACCATGTGTGCGCCGAATAGCACACCAAACTGAATCATCAATACCAACTGAATTGGCTCGGTTCGCTTGAGCGAGGATCTGATTTAATGCACTTATAGAAATGAAACCTTGCAGTTCTTTGAATTCAGCAGGCTTGAAGTCGTGTTGCACGACCGTCAAACTCTTCTCAAATGAGGCTTTAATGTCACTATGCTGTAACTCAATCAAACTATGTATTTTTGTCCAAGATGATTCGAAATTCCTTGGCTTGATCCAAGCTATCTTTTCAGCCTTGCATGTGCACTTTCAGCCCAAAAAAGTAAATAAAATTTAATAAAAGGGAGATAACAATTGCGTAATTAAATTATAAATTTCTTAAATTTATCAATTCCTTGTGATACCTATTAGTTGTCAAATTCCCATAGTGCCTACATGTGTCTGTCCATGCTGCGGCAAATCTTTCCTTATATTGCTCAGCCAAGTATCTGACACATACTATAAAGCATCTGGGTAGGTACTAAACTCTCTCTGGAGTTTTGTCCAGTGATCATTAAACTCATCTTCTGTGGTGAACAACACAAGTATATTCCAAGTCATTATAAACTTATCCCATTTCTCCTTATTTCAAATAACCTTTTGCATTGGGCCAAAACATTCCTACTAATATGCCATCTACATAGCAAATGTGTTGCTGTAGGAAATACCTCTGAATTGCATTCAATAGAGCCAAGTCTCTATTTGTGACTATCACCTCAGGCAGAGCATCATCGTCCATGACACTGCGCAATCTCTCTAATGCCCATGTATAGTTATCTTCTCGCTCAGAGTCCATATACACAAAAGCAATAGAAAATGTCAGGTCAGTTGATGTCACCCCGACAATCTCTAAGAGAGGAAGACGATATCTATTCGTCTTGTAAGTGCAATCCATTATCAACACACGAGAAATGCACGTAACAAGTCTATACTTGCAGGGTGTGCCCAAAACAAGTCACGCACAGCATCAGACTTAATACAATTCCTATGCCACTCAATGTATTTACACTCAGATAATTTACCAAGAAGATATTGCATCTGAGATCTCCCAGCAATCTCTACAGCCTTGCACCTCTATCGTGCATTGTAGATTGTCTTCATTGTCGTAACATTGAGGGCATCCCTTTGCTTCAAAGTAGATAATATGTCCTTAGGCCGAACCAAACTCTTCGACATCTCCACTAGCATTGTAGTCTCCTGCTTAGATAATCGTCCCGCATATGAGTGCCCCTCGAGATGCTTTACAGCTGGATGATTGTGCACACCGCACATGACCATTAACATCCAATCATTTGCAGTGTCCAATTTCTTTTCTCTTAAGGCAAAAGGACATCCACACTTTCTTAGTGCCACTAGCCCTGGTCTTTGATCCCTTTTCCTTGATGTATTTACTTTTGCAAGAACCGCTCCTCTCGCAAGAAAAAACATTCTTGGTTTCTTAACATTGCTGCCCGTATCGATTTTTTAATAATAACGACAAATCCATTCCTCTTTCCGACACCAATTACACATTTCTTCTCTACTTTTGAATATCTATAAAATAAATAGTTTTATGTTAGTAGACAATTTACACATTACTCAGTCAAATAATATGAAAATAAATGCAATTAAATTTACTTCGTAAGTTGTAAATTCATTGTGTAATCCATCACAACATCAAGCCAATCACGCTGCATTCGGTCGAAGCATCGTCCTACACGATCAAATAATAATTTTAAACCCTAATCATAATTAATCCAAAAAAATGAAGAATAAACATTCTGTTCGGCCACTCAGAACCAAACAGATTTCTTTGTTCGGCCTTGTATGGCCGAACAGAAGATTTCTGTTCGGCCACACCAGGGCCGAATATAAGATAGTTTGTTCGGCCCATCAGGGCCGAACATGCTTATGTTGTTCGGCCATGTGTGGTCGAACAGAGCTTACTTGTTCGGCCATGTAGGGCCGAACAACACACGAATCGAAAAAAAAACGAAAATATAAACTAATCTTTACGACCGTAGAATCTTCAAAAATTACTAATTGTTTGATGAAGACGGAGGAGGGGTAGGGAATGGGGGAGGGCTATCAGGGAGCGTGGAAGGCTGTTTTAGATGGGGGGGACTATTGAGTAAGGAGAATGGTTTGGTTCAAAAATTTTAAGGATAAAATATTATTTTATTAAATTGGTTTGGGGGCTTCACAGCAAAACGGCCGGGCCAAATAGAATCACCCCTGTTGGACCCTTTGACACTCTACCAAAGCTTTTGGATTATCTCAAACCAGCCCTTCTCCTAGATATGCTTTGATATTCTTCTAATTGAAGAGGACAACGACATAAGACTATTTTATTTCTAAATTACTTCCCATTTGTCAGGTCCAATCAATCCATCATATATAGACAGATCTGATAGAATTCAACAGCTGTATGAGTCTCAATCTCGACTTAAATTCATACGACACGAGTCATAAGGCATAGGCCCACTAATTTGCATCAGCCAATAATCATTTGTGAGCACCTAACAAAGCTGACTGCTAAGTTTGGAGATATCAAAGCCATAAAGATGGCCACCAATACATCACAAGCGTTGCGACAAAGGAGCCCCCTTGTAATTAAAAAAAAAAAAAAAAACAGCTAACAGAAAATTTGTGCTTCGGGTAACAGGGTGACTGTTTAGGGTACTGTTTTAAATTTGTGCTTGGGCTTTCTTTGTTCCGATCTCTCATGATTCCGATGGTTTTGATTTTTGCTGTCCTGCTGATGATGGCCGACGGCAGCGCTGTCCCGCCTTTTGGTGTGGATCTTCGTCCGGATGACGATGTGCCATCTCGTCGTAAGAGAGGAAGTTTGTTCATCTGGACTGCACCCTCGTCGTTCTTTGCTGAAGTCGCCGGGCTGGAACTTCAGTTTCCGAAGATTATTCAGCTTCCACGGTAGCGATTGACCGGGAGGCAAAGGACTAGTCATCCTTGGTTTGATTGTGCGGACTTTGTCAAGATGGGTTCCCCCTGAAGCTGTGATCAGGGAATTCCGTCGAACATGTCTTGCGGGCCGGATTGACTCTATCTCCCTTGCCCATCGAACAACCTTGCTGAAGTTTGAGCTCCCTGCTGCTAGATGTGCTACCCTGCTGCAGCCCTAGGTTGTGAACGGCCAGCCATTGGCTATGGAGGTTGAGACCGGATTTCGTCCCTACGGACGACGCCCTGTAAATGCTCTGCTTTGGATTCGCCTTCCCAATCTTCCGCTAGAATATTGGAATGAGAGACTCTTCGTAGCATCCTATCGGTGGCTGGGCAGTTTGTGGAAGCTGATGCTTTCACAAAGAAGAGACGGTGGGGAAGCTTTGCTCGTGCCTCTGTTAGGGTTGATTTGAGCAAGCCACTACGGCCGGGGCGAGAATCAGAGCTCACGGACCCCCATTTGGCAGCAATTTGCGTATGAGCATGTTGATTGTATTTGCGCACATTGTGGATCTCTTCATATGACTGGATCTTGCTCGTTTTCTTTGGCTCCGGGTTCCTCTGCAGCAGCTTCGAAGTTTGGCCCCTGGATGGCCGCGCTTCGTCACCAGAAGCTTTCCCCTGTTGTGGAGTCAATGGGTCAGGCCAAAGCTGTGGAGTCTTCTGGCAAGGCTAAATCGGACTCTCTGGGAGAGCAGGACGGTTGGCTGAAACCGGAAAGACTTCTTGAAGAAAAGCTATGTCGTCGCCTCCATTCCCAATGTAGCAATCGTCCATGCTGAGTCCCAGGTGATTAAAGGACCGTGTCGGGAGTCTTCTTCTGTGCCGGTTACTGTTGATTCTGGCACGCTTATATCTTCGGCTCCTGTGGCCTCTTCTGGGGGTCCCTTCAATTCAGTGTGTCATCCAAAACTCAGAAGGCTTCCAAGGGTAGGAAGAAGAACAATCTCTCACTCAAGCTGAAGGAGAAGCAATTGTCTTCAGAACCAGTTTTCCAGTTCATGGCCGAGTCTTCTGTGGCTAAGGAAACTGACTCTACTTCTGATATTGGAACTCAGCTGATTATGAATGGGAAAGTGGCTACTAATCCATTTAGCCTTCTTGGCTCGGATCACTGGGCCAGATGCTCCAAGGTCCGGGGGGATGCTAATCCAGCTTCCTAAACGGGCCCGGGTGTTGAGGTTATTGGGCCCAGGTTGCCCCCTAAGGCTTTGATAGAGAAGGGCAGGGTGTCTACTCTTGGTAAAGGTCTATTAGTGGAAGTTGTTCCTCCTCTGGTTCTGGGCCCCCAGGGTAAAGATGCTCATGAGGTTGCCCTTACAGCTCTGAAAGTTGCCAAGCTGCTTCCCCTTCTGTCTCTCGGGAAGACGGATCTCCTTCTATGGAGTAGAGTGAAGTTGTTCCTATGGAGTCAGTTCAGCAGCCAGCTCTCCATGATTTAGGTCTGTGTCAGATGTCGGATCAGAGACTCCAGTTGCCATGTCCTGATTCGGGAGACCATTCAGATTTGGTTATGATGGGGGCTCAGGGTGGGGCCTAAGGCATCCTTGCTTCTCATCTTATGAAGATTCTCATTTGGAATGTTTGAGGAGCGTTGAAACCATCCTTTCGCTCCTCCTTTGGTAGGCTTCTGCAGATTCATCATTTTGATATATGTGTTTTGTTGGAAACTTGTCTGTTGGGTCTTAGTCTTTAGCGCTTCTGGCTGCGAGTCTCCCGTAATTGATCTTCCTATGCTGTGGAAGCTAATGGTCTATATGGGGGTATTATGGCTCTCTGGCGGAACCCTACTATCCGAGTTGATGCTTTTCACCATAGTCATCAGTAGGTGGCCCTGGTTATTTCTGAGGGACCTTTCTGCCCTGGCTGCTTATGGGAGTCTATGCCTGTACTGATTTTCGTCAGCGGCGCGGCCTTTGGTCAGAGATTCTCACTTTATTAGGTCAGGGCCTCCCTACTCTTATCATGGGTGACTTTAATTGTATTTTGGATGCTTCTGAGAAGCGTGGGGGCGTCGATTTATGGATTTCCTAATTCCATGGAGTTTCGCTCCTTCATCTCCTCGGTGGGTCTTTTTGATATGAGATTTTCGAGGCCGCAGTTTACTTGGTGTAATAACCATACTGGGTCTACTTGGGTGTGGGAGTGGTTGGATCGGGCTTTGGCCTCCTCATCTTGGATGCAGTCCTTTGCCTGTGCTACTACTACTCATCTCCCGGATTGTGTCAGACCATTGTCCCCTCCTCATCTCTACTGAGCTGTCTTCTTATAGGTGGGGCCTTTTCGGTTTGAGCAGTTTTGAACGTATTATTCTTTGACTCGATCCTTAATTAGTCAGGTGTGGCGCATGCCAGTTAGAGGAAATTCTACTTATCGTCTCACTCGTTGCTTAGAGCTCACCAAGCGCAGACTCTTACGGTGGCATAGGAGAGGTGGGGGATCTTATGCAGCAAGTCCAGGCTATGGAAGCTGACATTTCTACTCTTCATGCGAAGGAGGATACGGAGGGTCAGCTATCTGAGAGTGATCTTAGTCTCTTAGGAGTAGTTTGGCTCTGCATCATTCCTTGCTCCGATAGCGGGAGACTTATTGGCATCAGCGGTCCTGGGTTCAGTAGATTCAGGAAGGTGATCGCAATACCAGGTTCTTTCACCAGGCCACTGTGGCTAGGCATGCTGCCAATCAGATTTGGCGTATTAGTGATGCGGAGGGTACTATCCTTGATGATGATGGGGTTATTCGGGAGCAGATTTTTCATTTCTTTCAGTCCCGCTGGTCGGAGGTGTCTGGCTCTGACTCCCCCATTATCACTAGTACTCGAGATGTTAGGGTTTCAAAAAGTGATAATGCTCTTTTGATTCGGGAGGTCCTGGCGGAGAAGATTCGTTCTGCTGTTTGGGCTCTGGGACCTGACAAAGCTCCGGGTCCAGATGGCTTTCCGTCTTCTTCTTGCTACTAGTGAGATATTGTTGGGCAGGATATTACCTTGGCTATTTAGTCTATTTTCTCTACTAGAACTATTCCTCCTAAGTGGCAGATGACCTTTCTTGCCCTGGTTCCTAAAAGAGAGAATGCTCTGCTTTCTCAGCATTATAGGCCGATCAGCTTGTGCACCACTCTATATAAAGTCTGTGCTCGTATCCTGGTTACTCGGTTGCAGGGGTGATTCCCCGACTGATCTCTCTGGAGCAGGGGCCTTCATCCGTGGCCGCAGTATCTCAGATAATGCTCTTATTGCCCAGGAGTTTATGTATGACCTCCAGTGCGCCACTTGTTGATAGTCTCTCATGGCTGTTCAGTTAGATATGGAGAGAGCTTATGATAGGATGAGTTGGATGTTTCTTCAACATACGCTACAAGAGTTTGGTTTTGATGATCTTTTCATTGAGTGGGTTATGGCTTGTGTCCAAGAGCCCACTTTTTCTATTATTATTAATGGTAGTCCGACTGAGTTTTTTTTATCTGCTGTTGGACTCCGTCAGGGATGCCCTCTATCTCCGTTCCTGTTCGTTCTGTATGCTGATGATCTGTCTCATGCTCTTAATCAGGCGGTTGGAGTATCTTTATTGCAGCCTTATATGCCAGGGCCTCATGGACCTCCTCTCACTCATCTTCTCTTGCTGATGACTGCATCCTGCTTAGCCCAGCTTCTGTCAAGAATGCAGCCACTTGTTCTGCTATCATTCAAGCTTATTGTCGGGCCTCGGGGCAACAGGTCAATTTGCAGAAATCTATTATCTACTTCAGTCCTTCGGCCTCTCCCCGCTGTCGTGCTGCTATCTCCTAGTTGTTAGGGATCTCGACTGTCACTGATCGTCTGACCTACCTCGAAACCCTATTTTGGGACGTCGGCCTAGGCAGCAGGACTTTGGGAACCTTGTTCGTCGGATTTTTGCTTGGTTGGATCGATGGCAGGTTTTGGGTCTTTCTATGATGGGGCGTATCACCATAATCTGTTCTATTCTTATATCGCTTCCTATCTATCTGTTATCCAATGCTTTGATCCCGACTATTTGCCTCCGCCGGATTGAGAGACGTATTCGGGACTTTCTTTGGGCGTCTATGCAGGGGGGCCATGGCATCCATCTATTGGCTTGGGACATGTTCTATTTGCCTATGTGTGAGTGCGGTCTTGGGATTCAATCCTTGGTGCTCCGTCGTGAGGCTATTATTGCGAGGCATGCTTCCAGATTCCTGTTGGACCCTCACTGTTTTTGGAGTACTGTCATGCGTGGCAATACGGTAGCTAGACTTCTGGATCGGCTATTAGTATCCCTCGCGGATGTTCCTGCTTATGGCATGCGATCTGCCAGGCCGCCCCTACTGTTATGACTGATATCCATTGTATGATTGAGGATGAGACTTCAGTTGATGTCATTCAGGATACTTGGATAGCTGATCTTTCCTTATCTCGTTGGCTGACTTTTATCAGCTCTGATGTTGAACCCTCTCTGCATGTTTCATCTTTGATTTACCAGGAGAGTGCTGGTTGGAATGCTCCTATGGTGTCTCGTCTATTTGGGGCTGAGCTTGCTCATAGGATTCTTGCCATGCCTCTTCCTCTTTCTGCTGGCTCGGATATTAGACTGTGGCATCGATCCTGTCTTCCTTGCGCCCGCTCTAGGGATCTGGTGGCCCATTTCCACTCTCCGACTTCGGGCCTTGGTGATGTTGCTTGGATTTGGCGTTTGCCAGTTCACCCTAGGATTCAGCTTTTCTTGTGGAAGATTAAGTGGGATCGCCTACCTACTGTTCTCTTCTGGCTGATCGTGGTCTCTTGATATTACTTCTCTGTCCGATATGTGGGATGCAGGATGAATCTGTTGATCATGTCCTATTCTTGTGTTCTCATGCGACTCAGATATGGCAGTTGACCCATTTTACCCCATGGTTGTTGGAGGATGGACCTATTCGGCTTTTCTTTCTACATGCTATTTGTCTGTTCACCCAGTATGGTCCCTGCTCTCAGGATGTTTTAGCCGCCTATTTGGCTTATCATATTTGGCTGACTCGGAACAAGATTGTCTTTGCTGAGGAGACGGCCTCACCTCAGATGATTATCCGCCGTGCTCTCTTTCATACCAAGGAGTACACTTGCTGTCATTTTGGTGTTCATATTAACAGGCCTGGCCACTGGGACTCCCCTGCTGCTTCGGCAGTGCACCATTCTACGGTCTTCGTCTCTTGGGAGCCCCCACCCCTGGGTTACGTCAAAGTGAACTTTGATGGTTCTGTTTCTGCGGTCATAGCTCTATTGACATTTCGATCCCTATGGCAGAGCTTCAGGCTGCATGGGCTGGTATCACTCATGTTGTTCGACATTTGAGCTATCGTCGGTTGATCATTGAGGGTGACTCTCTTACGATTATCAGGTAGATTAGGCGGGATGGGGATTCTTATTCTTATCTAAATTCCTGATCAGAGATATCATAGTCTCTCTTCAGTCTACTAATACCCTTGAGATTCATCATATATATCGGGAAGCCAATGCTGCAGCTGATTGTGTTGCTTCTACTGTTGCTCGCCATTCCGATCAGTGAATTTGGTAATCCGATATTTTTTGTCATGTTATTTTATAATAAATTTTGTATTCTAATTTTCGGACTTAACTTGCATAAAGTGATGTCATCGTCGCTTGTTAAAAAAAAAAAAAAAACCCCTTGTGTCCTCTAATTGCACCTGTTTTAAAATTTTAACAATCAAATCACCAGCATTAAATTAATCTTGGTTGGTGGTGCACTCCATATCTTTCTCTTTTTGACCGGCTTCACGGGGCTGCATCGAACTTCCCCCAGACGCGTGCTGCGTTGCATCGAACGAGAATGCTTGTTGTCTGACGAAGGATTGTCATCAAGGGCCCTTTGGAGGTGGCATCAACGATTTCAACAACATGAGGAGAGGGGTAGCTTGGAAATAACAGCCCAGAACGTTCATAAATAAGCGAAGGAAAAAGTCTTATGCATCGTTCTTCGATACAGCAATTATATATTAATCGTATGAATTAATTAGCAGTATAATATGCAACAAAAAAAAAATAACTCAATGAATCTTGCTGCATATCATCGTTACACATGGAAGATCAATCACTATTAATACATGTTTACTGTATCAAATGGCAATACAGCAAGTTTTTGTTATAAACAAAGGTCGATGAAACAGTGGTCTCAGCAGATGTCCTTGGCTTGGCATGTGAGATGCACATGATCATTAATATAGGTTCTTGTATGCAAGAATATTTAAACAGGTTTCGCTACGATGCCCCTACGTACGATTTTTTTAATCTAAAATGTCCCAGCCATTGATTAATCATGCATCAATAGATATAGATGGCAAAAGGAGGGATAACCTGTGGAATACTCTTTGATGTTTCCATTCATCTTTCTTTCTAGTGGAATTCTTAGAGCAGTGAATATGGGTATCGATGATAAATAAAAATGTTCGTTTTTTTTTCAATTCACGAACTAGAAGCCAAACAAATTGAAACGATGTTATCTTACTGACCATGTGAGTTCAATAACCGATCTACATACATAGTTTTTATTTGATCACATTCTTCTTCTAAATTAGATAAAAGAGTCCTGCAGCAAAAACCAGTACAACATTGGAACTCTCTTTTCTTTGTTTTTTTTTTTTTTTTTTTAAGTATAAAATCTCAACGTCTTAATCCAAAGTTCTGCTTGAAATATCGTTTCTGTATGTGAACCTCTTCAAATGGAGCTTATTGCTATCGATTCAATGATGAAACTAAGTTTAAGCTGAGGCAACACTATGATCTCAACAACACCGAGATTGATATCATAAAACTTAATAATTGTATGGCAAATGCTAGGCTTACACAATTGCTGTACATGCCCATATATTATTTAGAAATAATTACACAATGAGTATATGTGAATCTATTTGGAGTTTTTAATTGAGCTTTTATACTTTTTTTTAATTGAGCATATCATCCTATTTAAGTTTTTTAATTAAATATATTTTAATAGCCATTAATGATGATTATACGACGGCCGTCAACGATAACTTGAGCATATCTTTTTTTTCATTAAATATATCAATTTGTAAAAGTTTTTTAATTAAATATATCGATTAATAAAAGTTTTCAATTAAATATGATTGTTTAATTGTAGTTAGCATTTTTTGTAAATGAATAACAAGCAAATTAACTAAAATTTTTATGAATAAAATTAATTATTATTATCTATTTATGTATAAAAAAATAATATGTATGAAAGATTAAGTAGAAAAATAGTAACTTTTTAATTATTGACTAGTGAAGATAAATAAATTAAAAATTATACTTTAAGTACATTTTTTTATATTATAAACTTTTGATGCATTACTAATATATTTTTTTAATACAAAAATTTATCATCTTCTAAAGGCCGTGAGACTCCGCAAAGGCTATTTAGCCTTGCACGATAGAGCTAGATGTTAAAAAGATTTCAATGAACATTCCATGTAATTCTTTTGCTCACATTCTCTATGCTTGATTAAAATTTTTTATAAATCGATGTATTAATTGAAAAACTTTTATGAGTTTGTATACTCAATTAAAGAAAAAAATGCTTAAATCATTATCGATGTATTAAGTAATTGTTAATGACTATCAAAAGTATACTTTATTAAAAAGTTTAACGAGTTTGAATACTCAATTAATTAAAAAAATTAACTAAAAAATTTAGATAAGTATATTTCTTATGTTATTATTCCTGTTATATATTTGGTTTAGTCCAAACCTAGCTGATGTGGCTGATCCGATGCGTTAGAGTTAACATAGAAGGTAACTGATGGGACTTCCACCTTCTGTCTCGGCCTCGGACGGCCTCAGCCTCGGGCCAGGCGTCCCCTCGGCCTAGCCTCGGGCCTGACGACCCACTACCTCGAGCCACCTGGCACACCCACGTAGCCCACCAATCGCCTGCAGCGGCCACGTGGCCCACCACTCGACTGCAGTAGCGCATGGCCACATCCTGTAATGGCATGCCTGACGCGACTAGGCCCACCTGCCACCTGTAGCGCCGCACTTGGCAGGTGGTCGGCGGGGGCAAAAACCTCTGACATGCTCAGTATCGGTTGCGACTTATCACTGTCAGCCTTGCCTTCCGTTCACTACCGGACAACAGCACCTCGAAATCAACAACCTTCTAGAAATGGAAAAAGGGACCCTCGAACAGGTATAAAAGCCATACTCATAACGAGGAAGGGATCCAAAAGAAAACTCAAGTTCTCTAGCTACTTTCTGCTAGGCTAATTTTTCTATGCCCGAGTTGCTTACTTGAGTGTCGGAGGGTCCCCATCGGTGCAACCGGTCTCGGGGCTTTCTCGCAGGAATCTTCGAGGAGGAGGAGGATCTCCGTTTCCGACGTTGAAGGAAGGTGACTTGACGTCAACAGATTGGCGCGCTAGAAGGGAGGAAGATAAAGAAGAACTTCGAACTAGTCAGCGACAACTTCTTCTCTTTCCTGAGCTCTCAAGCAAATGGTGATGACTTGTGCACAAGAGGTCTCCACCAGTCATGCTGGGGGGCATCGCCAGGGGGCTAACCTGCTGGCGGCCGGTCCCTCCACTCCTCGACCGGTGTCCCTGCACCACCATCGCCACCACCGCAACAGCATCAAGAAGATCGACTCGCCGCCCTCACCATGCAAGTCAGTCGCTGGTGGTGGCAGTCCAAGTCCTGCAACAGCAACCGATGGCCGCGCAGCAGTCGGGGCCACTCCCATCAGTTCCAGGGGTGGTCCAACCCATCCAGCATTCTTCTCGGGGGAGTTCCCCCATCCGAGAAGCTCACCACCGCCGTGCTTCGCCCAGTCCTCATGCCGGGAAGCCTCCAAGAGGCCCGATCACCCTCTTGTCATGCTAGTGCTTCTCCCAGACGGCGGCACAGGAGGGAGACGGAGCGCCCCCGTCAACATCACCGTCACTCTTCCCCATCCTCAGAATCTTCAAGGAAGGGGTCTTTCGATGACCGGATAGCTCGCCGGGTCCGAGCACCGGCTGGATAAATACAACCAGCGGCTGGAGGAGCTCAACTGCCGGATCACCAACCCATCAGATGGACTACGACAGCCGGCCACCGCTGTCCTGCCGCATTATGGATGAGCCGATCTCAACCCAGTTCCGTCTGCCTCAGTTGGACCCGTACGATGGGACCACTGATCCCTGGACCATCTGGAGAGTTACAAGGTCCTCATGCAGGTCCAGGAGGCAACTGACTCTCTTCTTTGCATCGTCTTCCCCGCCACTTTGAGGAAGGCTGCCCGAGTCTGGTACTCCCGTGCCACCGTGGAGTATCAACTCCTTCCACCAGTTGGAGAGGGCCTTCTTGGCCCATTTTGATGCCTGCCGGAAGATACCCAGAGTGGCAGATAGTTTATTTTCTGTCCAGCAGAAGGGTGGCGAGTCCATGCGGGACTACGTTGCTCGATTCAAAGAAGCTGCCCTCAAGGTCTACAACCTCGAGGATTTAGTGGCCACCTTGGCCTTGAAGCGAGGGCTCCGCCCCTCCCATTTTGCATACTCGCTCGACAAGAAGCCGCCCAGCTCCTACACCGAACTCCTGAGTCGGGCACAAAAGTACATTGGCACCGACGAGGCTGATTCCTTCCGACGCAAGGCTAATGGAAGCACCACCAAGAAGCAAACTCATCCCGAGCCTGTTGAGATTCATCCCAGGAGGCCTGAGCCTCCCTGCCGACCAGACAACCATCCTCGGGCTCTTGCACCGAGGGACGGTCCATTCACTCCCTTGCTTGCTTCGATATCTCACATTTTGCTCGAGATCGAGGGCGAGCCATACCTTCAGCGTCCTCCTCTGCTGAACCCGAAGACCCCCCACAACAAGAACTTGTACTGCCGCTTCCACCGGGACCACGACCATGACACCGACAACTGTCGCCAGCTGAAGAAGGTGATAGAGGACCTCATCCAGCGCATCCACCTAGGAAGTTCGTTCAGAGGGGCAACTCGGGTGCACCCGGTCCGTCTGCGCCTCCACCACCAGTGGCCAACATCGACAATGCTCTGATCGAGAAGACGGTGGCGATGATTTCCTGGGGGGGCTGGCTGCACCCCTAAGAGGCAGCGGGGGGAGGAAGGGTTAGATTCTATAATTCCCTTTTCCAAAAGGGACCTAGAGGGGATGGTCAACAAAAATGATGATAGCGTCGTCGTGTCCATGATGATCGCTAAGCATCATATAAAAAGAATCCTAGTTGATAGCGGAAGCTCGGTGGATGTTTTGAGTTACGACGCATTTGTTCGGATGAACTTATCTCCTAGATCTCTTCGGCTTGTCACTGTACCCTTAATGGGTTTTACCGGGGACTCTGTGAGAGTTGAGGGTGAGATCACTCTCCCCGTCATGGCCAGGGCATCATCGTGTCAGAGCATGGTTTTCATGAACTTCCTCGTGGTCCGGGTGCCCCTTGTCTACAACGCCATACTCGGAAGGCCCGGACTCAACCTTCTGGATGCTGTTATCTCCACCAAAAGGCTCCTGGTGAGGTTCCCTACCAATGAGGGAGTCGGGGAGATGCGGGGGGAGCAGAACCCACTGACGCTTTGCTACCACATGGCCCCCAGCCCACAGGGGGTGGTACCTACACCTGCACTGGAAGCGCTCGACCCTCGAGACTCAGAGAGGAGAGGGGAACCGGCCGAGCACCTGCTGACCTTTCCCCTAGGGGAGGACCTGACGAGGACGATCTAGATCGAAGCCCTACTCCCGGAGGAGGTGCACAACTAGCTCCTCGCTTTCCTGCGAGCTAACGTTGATATCTTCGCATGGTCAGCGTCCGACATGCCAGGCATCCCGGAGGAGGTGATTACCCACCAGCTCAACATCAAGGCAGAGTGCCGACCCGTCCGACAGAGGAAGAGGAGCTTCGCCCCTGATAGACAGAAGGCCATTGACGAGGAGGTGTGCAAGCTGGTGGCTACTGGCCATATTCGTGAAGTGCACTACCCCGACTGCTAGCCAATGTCATGATGGTTCCAGGCCAGTGGGAGTTGGAGGATGTGCGTGGACTTCACCGACTTCAATAAGGCATGCCCCAAGGATAGCTTTCTACTGCCTCGGATCGATCAGTTGGTGGATGCCACGTCCGGCCATGAGACCCTCAGCTTCATGGATGCCTTCTCAGGGTACAATCAAATTAAGTTGGACCCGGTCGATGAAGAGGCAACCTCATTTGTAACCGAGAAGGGGATATATTGCTACAAGGTGATGCCATTTGGGTTGAAGAATGCGGGGGCTACCTATCAGAGGTTAATGAATAAGGTCTTTGAGGACCAGATCGGAAGCAATATGGAGGTGTACATGGATGACATGCTGACCAAGAGTGCCCGTGCTGCTGATCATATTTCTGACCTCACGGAGACCTTTGGTAATCTCCGTCGATATCAAATGAGGCTGAACCCCCGCAAGTGTGCCTTCGAAATTACAGCGGGCAAATTTCTGGGCTTCATGGTGATGCAGCGAGGAATCGAAGCCAACCCCGACAAGATCCGAGCCGTTCTGGATATGAGGCCCCTGCTAACAAGAAGGAGGTGTAGTGCTGATCGGAAGGATGGAAGCCTTGAGCCGCTTCTTGTCCAAGTCGGCATAGAGGTGTCTGCCTTTCTTTAAGGTGTTGCGCAAGGTCAACGGCTTCGAGTGGACAAAGGAGTGCCAGGAAGCCTTCGAGGAGTCAAAGAAGTTTTTATCCACTCCACCATTGTTGTCCAAGCCGAGGAGCGGAAATGTGCTCTTTCTGTATCTTGCAGCCTCCCCTGAGGCCGTCAACTCCGTGCTTATTCGCATGGACGTCGATGGGACGCAGAAGCCAGTCTACTACACTAGTAAGGTACTTCATGATGCTGAGACCAGGTATTCTCGGACCGAGAAGATTATCTTTGCCATAATCGTCTCCGCTCAGTGCTTCCGACCTTACTTCCAAGCTCATCCAATTGTGGTGCTCATGGACCAACCCCTCCGGACTATCTTGTACCATCCTGACACCTTCGGTCGGCTGGCAAAGTGGGCCATCAAGCTAGGAGAGTTTGACTTGTCCATCCGGCCAAGATCTGCAATGAAGTCCCAGGTGTTAGCTGATTTCTTGGTCGAGTACACCTGGGCCGAGGAGCATCCGGAGGAGTCACACCTCGAGATGCACTTGGAGTCCTCCATGGCTGAGGAAGCAGGAGGGAAAGATTGGATCCTTCATGTTGACAGTGCATCGAATTCCCAAGGGAGTGGGGCTGGACTTATTCTTGCGAGCCCTGAGGGAGAGGTGGTGGAGTATGCCCTCCGATTTCTTTTTCTAGCCACCAATAACCAAGCGGAGTATGAAACCTTGCTGGCAGGGATGAAGCTGGCCAGGGAGCTCGGTGCGAGGCGTCTAAGAACCTTCACAGACTCTCAGCTTGTCTCTGGGCAGGTCGCTGGGGAGTACAAAGCTAAAGACCTGACTATGTCCCGTTACCTGAGCAAGGTACAATCCCAGGCCTCTTAGTTTATCTACTTCTGTGTCAGCTACATTCCCAAGAGGAGAATGCCAGGGCTGATGCACTGTCCCGCTTGGCCACTTCAACTGACGGGACCTTGGGAAAAACCTACATGGAGCATCTGCAGATCCCAAGCATTGAAGCTACGAAAAGGCTCTGCCGGTCGTGCAGGAACCCTCTTGGATGGACGCTTACATCCAGTACCTTACCGATGGCGCCCTCCCTGAAGACCCAACTGAGGCCAGACTACTCAGGCGGCGGGCTCCGAAGTTTCTAATGATGGACGGAAAGCTCTACCGAAGGTTGTTCTCACATCCGGTCCTCAAGTATGTCGGCCCCACAGAAGCTGATTGCATCCTACAAGAAATCCATGAAGGCATATGCGGAAGTCATCTGGGAGGCAGGGCTCTGGCATACAAAGCCCTGCGGTAAGGGTACTACTGGCTGACAATGAGAGAGGATGTTGCCGAGCTCGTCAAGAGGTGTGATAGTTATCAACATCATGCTAACATCCAGTGGCAGCCGACGTCTCAGTTGAGCCCCCTGGCGGCACCTTGGCCTTTCGCTCAGTAGGGCATGGACATTCTGGGACCATTTCCTTCGGCCTCCGGTCAGCGCAAATTCCTGCTGGTAGCCATTGACCACTTCACTAAGTGGATCGAGGCTGAGGCACTCGCTAAGATCACCGAGGGCAAGGTGAGATCCTTTTTCTAGAAGTCTATAGTATGCCGGTTCGGGCTGCCGCATACCCTCATCACCGACAATGATCGGTAGTTTGACAACGCACCCTTCAGAGGATTCTGCACCGAGCTAGGTATTCATCAGCGGTTTACCTCAGTCGAGCACCCTCAGACCAACGACACAGCTGAGGTGACCAACTGCATCATTCTCCAAGGACTTAGAGCACGGCTGGATGACTTCAAAGGAAAGTGGGTGGAGGAGCTCCCCAATGTGTTATGGGCATACCACACAACGCCACGAGCCCCCACCGGAGAGACTTCCTTTAGCCTCATCTTCGGATTCAAAGCTATCATTCTTGTAGAGATAGGTGCCCCGAGCCCCCAGACGGAGTCATACAGCGAGGAGGACAAACCAAATCAGTTGCGGGCCAACCTTGACCTAGTGGAGAAAATACGGGATCGAGCGTGACTCTAGATGGCAGCCTACCGACAGTGAATGACCAGGTATTACAATGCCCGTGTCCACCCCAAGACATTCTTGCCGGGGGACTTAGTCCTCCGGCGGGCCGAAGTTTTAAAGCTGACGGAAGGAGGCAAGCTATCACCAAATTGGGAAGGACCCTATCGAGTCACGAGGTACTCCATCACGGAGCATATAGAATTGAAGGACTAGATGAGAAGCTGCTCATGCGGACATGGAACGCTGACAACCTCTGTCGGTATTATCGGTAATGTACCCTTTCTTTACATTGAGTTGCACACTTGCATTCTTTCGGGCTCTCTCCCTGCACTCTATATTAATAAGTGTGTTCGAGTAACCCAACTTTTCAGTAACAAGCCCGAGGCAAGCTCGGCACTTCAAGCCCGATGTACCATCGGCACTGAAGTCTGGTGTACCATCGGCATCAAAAAGCCCGAGGTCAGCTCAGCACTGCAAGCCTGATGTACCATCGATACCGAAGACCGGTGTACCATCGGCATCAAAAAGCCCGAGGCCAGCTCAGTATTGTAAGCCCGATGTACCATCGGCACCAAAGATCGATGTACCACTAGCATCAAAAGCCCAAGGCCAGCTCGGCACTGCAAGCCTAATGTACCATCGGCACCAAAGACCGGTGTACCATCGGCATCAAAAAGCTCGAGACCATCTCGGCACTGCAAGCCCGATGTACCATCGGCACCGAAGACTGATGTACCACCGGCATCAAAAAGCCCAAGGCTAGCTCAGTACTTCAAGCCCGATGTACCATCGGCATCGAAGATCGGTGTACCACCGGCATCAAAAGCCCGAGGCCAGCTCGGCACTGCAAGCCCGATGTACCATTGGCACCGAAGACCGGTGTACCACCGGCATCAAAAGCCCGAGGCCAACTTGGCACTTCAAGCCCAAGTCCACCTTGGCATCCTAAGGCCGATGTTCCATCATACTCAAAAGCTCGAGTCTACCTCGGCGTCCCTAGGCCGATGTTCCATCGGCACTCAGAAGCCCGAGCCTCGCTCGGCGTTCCAAGGTTGATGTCCCATTAGCACCGAGGGCCGATGTCCCATTAACACTTGGCGGCTCGGGGCAGACTTAATCCCGAGTCCAACCTCGGCTCTCCCTAGGGTCGGGCCCTACGTAGCAGCTAAGTCGCGAAGTCCCTTGCGGTGAGCAGGCATATACTACCCCTCGGTGCTGACGCAGCCCTAGGGGTCCCACGTCGGCAAGCCGAGGACTCAAGTGCAACACATTTCAGATAACCGAAAATATTTTCATTACTAAAGGGATTTACAAAATGCCGACTGGGTCGGACTTTAGTACAAAAAGGAAAAAGACAAGGATAAGTCTACGGATCGGCCGCTGCGGGCTCATTGTCGGATGATGCCACCTCAGACATGCGGTCCGGCTCGACCTCCAGAGCATGGGGGAAGTTCAGGTCCCATGCCACCTTCTCCTTCCCGCACTGGAACCCTTGAAGGTAGGCGTCTGCCGAGGTCTCAGCTAGCTCATCCGCGAAGCGCTCGGACACCCTGAACTCCTCCACGGCTGCTGCAACCCTGGCCTCAGCGGCAGCTTCCACCTCTTGGACCCTGGCCTCCTTCTCCACGGTCAGGGAGGCAGCCTTCCTCTCCGCCTCTTCTGCGCACTCTGCCCTCTTCATGGTGTGCTCTGCCCTGGCCTCGGCCGCCTGGATGGCCGAGTCGAGCTCGGCGATATGCCGATCCCTGGTTGAGACGACACCCTCGGCCTCCCCGAGCTGGTTCAGAGCTGCCCGGGCTCGATTGGCTTCAGTCTTCGCTCGCCTGGCGGCCTCCTTTAACTCGGTGGCATGGTCGTTCTCGCCGCCTCCAAGGCCCTTTCAGCCGCTTTGGCTCGGGCTTGAGCCTCCTCGGCGTCCTGTCGGGCCTGGCGGATGATGGCCTCCCCATCGTTAATGACCTCCCTAGTGGCCACCAGGGAGTTCGCCGACTGCATTCAGAACACATCTGTCAGTACCCGAAATCAGTCAAGTATTTGAAGCTAAGGGTCACAGGACTACTTACCCGAACAAGGGCCACGAGGGCCTCTCGGAAGAATGTAGCCGCCCCCAGGTGCCTGAGCTCCTCCTGGATCTCAGGCACGATTATCTGGGAGATGAGCCGCTCCGCCCAGCGCCCATCATTCATAATGGAGTCCCGAGGTGGCATCGGCCTGGCACTTCTCCCCTCGGTGGTCTTGGCAGGCTCGGGCATGGCGCGCACGGGGCTGCCCACCAGTACCTCCTCCGGGGGAGGGCTCGCTGCTGCCGATGGCCACTCACCCCAGCTTCGCTCCGCCTCTGTCGGGGCCAGCTCAGTCGGGACTTGAAGCTCCGCCACTGCCGCCCCTTCAACCCTCACCCCTTTCGGAGGGGTGTCTACTGTCAGGTCTACCTCCGACAAGACTGTGGGCTCTTGGTGCTCAGGAGGCGGGGAGTCTCGCGTCGGGGAGCCTCGCGCCGCTGGACGCTTGGGGGCTGGAGCCTGTTGCCCCTCGCTTGACCCCTCCAGGGCCCTCCTCTTGGCGGCGGTCCTCTTGAGTTTGAGGGTCAGGAGCTTCATCACTGCACCCCAGGTCAGAGTTAGTACCAAAAAAAAAAAAGAAGAGGAAAATCGGCTAAGTGTTGGGTCGACTGCTACTCACCGCTCCGGATGGAGACCCCCGCAAGTCAGAGATTGTCCTCTGACAGGAGCTGGTTGCACCTGGGATGTCGGCCATCAGGAGCTGCCCCAGTGCTTCCCTATCCCCTGGGAGCACGGATGAGTTGGCATTGGGCCTAAGGTCTGGGTCCCCCCACCCAGACTTAACCCCATCGAGGTCGGCGAAGAAAAACCGGGACTTCCATCCCTTAACAGAAGAGGGGAGGTACAACTTGAGGACTCGGCTGGGTCGGGGCTGAAATAACCACCAACCCGCCTGCTGTCGAAGGGTGTAGAAGCATCGGAAGAGGGAGAGTCTGGGTATGATGCAATGGAAATGGCAGAGGACGATGAAGGCACAAATAGTTCGGAGGGAGTTCAGGACCAGTTGGGTGGGGGTCAAGGAATAGTAGTCGAGGAGGTTGGCAAAGAAAGGTTGAAAGGGTAGCCGAAGGCCTAGCTTGAAGGAGATTTCGTATAGGGCTATCCTATCGGGTCGGGAGGACACTGCCCTATTGTATGGGGTTGGAATGAACAACCCTACTTCCTAGAGATTTGGTAACGGGCCCTGATGTTGACCAAGTCCTGGCCCGTTATCGTGGAGGCGGTCCCCGTCAGGGATTCCGCCCCCACCCTCGATGAGGTGCCGGTGGCCACCGGGCGACTCCTCACCGGAGCCCTGCCGGCGGCCCGCCGTTGGATAATAGGATGTGGTCCTCTAGGTCGGAGGAGGACCACGATGGTGCAGGAGATGGAGAGGCACGAAGCCTCGAGGAGGAAATTTGGTCTTCGGGAGAGACAGAAGAGGGCCAGGATGGTGCAGAAGCCATGGCAGAGGTTCGAGGGAAGAAGGAGAAGGTTTAGGAAGGTCAGGGAGCTAACCTATGGCGAAAATGGCGAAGACTGGTTCTTGGGATACAGGTGAGGTCAAGAGCCAGAGGAAGACGACGACAGTTGAAGCAAAGTGACGAGACACAGCTTTTCCCTGACTTATCAGTTTCAAATCGCCCCACCTCACCTGCTTGGCCACATGGACTCTCCCCATAGGCGGAGTCGCCTCGGCAGGTGCCTGGCACGTGAGACGCTTCGCCTCCAGCCAATCACGAGGCAGTGTTGGCATCAGCACAATCATAGCAATGATGGTGGTGGCTTTTCGTGGGTTCCAAAGGATACACCCGCTTCGAGGCAGATCTCCCCTGATCGGATGGAAGACAGAGGCCGTGCTGTTGCACCCCCCAAGTTGCCCGCACTAAGTTCTCGCTGCACCTAGTGACGCGTGCCTTCAGGCAGTTGGCAGCAGGAGGGGATCAGCCACTTGGGAGGTGACACTCCTTTCGCCTTGCAGGAGTGGGCCCGCTTCGTCTCATGGGCGAGGGGGCATCTGATGTGGCTGATCCGACGCCTTAGAGTTAACTGAGAAGGTAACTGATGGGACTTCCACCTCAGCCTCGTACGGCCTCAGCCTCGGACTTCCGCCTCGGCCTCGGACGACTTCGGCCTCGGGCCAAGCATCCCCTCGGCCTTAGCCTTGGGCCAGGCGTCCCTCGGCCTTGGCCCCGGGCCTGGCGACCCACTACCTCGAGCCACCTGGCACACCCACATGGCCCACCAACCATTTGCAGCAGCCACATGGCCCACCACTCGACTACAGCAGCGCATGGCCACATCCTATAACGGCGCATGCCTGACACGACTAAGCCCACCTGTAGCGCCGCGCTTGGCAGGTGGCCGACGGGGCAAGACACTTTGACATGCTCAGTGTCGGTTGCGACATATCACTATCAGCCTTGCCTTCTGTCCACTACCGGACAACGGCACCTCAAAATCAACAACCTTCTAGAAACGGGAAAAGGAACCCTCGAACAGGTATAAAAGTCCATACTCATAACGAGAAAGGGATCCGAAAGAAAAACTCAAGTTCTCTAGCTATTTTTCTGCTAGGCTAATTTTTGTCTGTACTCGAATTGCTTACTTGAGCGTCGGAGGGTTTCCACCGGTGCAACCGGTCTCCAGGGACTTTCTTGCAGAAATCTTCGAGGAGGAGGAGGATCTTCGTCTCCGATATTGAAGGAAGGTGACTTGACGTCAACACTAGCAAAAATAGATAGAGCAGTGTTTTCCTTGCAAAAAGCTTGAATTGCCAAGGTTCCAAGGTTTCGGCTTAAAAATCAGTCTATTATTTTGAAAATTAATAATGACTCAACTAAATTAAGTGTTTATATCATTAAACATGACTTGCATTATTAAAAAGGTTTCAAAACGGAAATGACTCAGCATGCTGCTGTTTATAATGACTCAACTTCGATGGGAGTGTCCGTGGCAGAGCTGCTGGGTCTGCGTTTATCATTCATGGTCCTCAGGGTGATATGCTGGCTGCGGGTGATTTTGGTACCCTTGATTCCTCTGTCCCTATGATTGAACTTTATGCAGCATGGGCTGGTATTTCTTATGCCTCTCAGCACATCTATGCTCATCGTCTCGTTATCGAGGGTGATTCGATGATGGTTATCCGATGGCTGAGAAAGGAGAATATTTTCACGGCCCCAGTATTCCTATTCTCAGGGACACATGGTCTATTTTACAGAGAGTTGGTTCTGTCCGGATTCGTCATATCTACCGTGAAGCCAACTCGGCGGCCGATTGGATAGCAGCATTTGTGGCTCAGCATGCTGCTGGTTAGATTTGGCGGCTGGGTGATCCCTGCCCCTCTGTCTTACAGTAAATTTTGTATTCTGATCTATCTGGGATAATTCGTACTAGATTAGTATGATTATCCGTTTGTACCAAAAAAAAAAAAAAAAAAAGGGTTTCAAAATGGAAATCAAATATTATATTACATTTTGCTTTGCATTAAGTTCAAAATGAATTGTATTAATTAACCCAATCAGTAAAACAAATGATAAGGCATATAAATTCAAAATCTACTCTACATATCATGATTTACATATTTTAAATACAGATAAATTTAAATTTGTCAGGTTTTGATGATTAAACCAAACAAAACATGTTATGCTATTCAATTTCTCCATTTTAATACCTAGCGGATGGCTCAATTTAAAACTATGAAAATATATAATTTAAAAATATATTAAAAAGTAATAAAATAAAAAAATAATAACTATTAAAATATATAAAAAATTTTAATAAAAGGAAGAAAAAAATATCGTGGTCGGCAGGATTCGAACCTGCGCGGGCAAAGCCCACATGATTTCTAGTCATGCCCGATAACCACTCCGGCACGACCACAATTTAATATTGATCTCCTAACGAAATCTTAATTAACCACTATAAACTGACACTGCGTCCACCGTTCCGGCCATTGGGGGTATCGGCCAGTTGCAGCAAGAAAAGCTAACGACGAGGGCCAAAGCAACCGTAAATCATTTAAAATAGAAAATAAGAAGATTTTTTAATATTTTTTTATTTTTAAAAGCCAAAAAAATAGCTCGAAAAAAAAGTTAATCAGATGTTCTAAACTTATTCCCAAGGAATAGCTATTTTTTTTTTCTAAACTTATTTTTTGAAAGCAAAATACTGATTATTCCATCAGTTATCTTCTGGATTGACGGAGTATGATCCACAAACTCTCTTGGCTTTCCCCCAAGGCGAGATAACCCAAGATATTATTTCATGAGATGGCTTGCTGTTAAGATGCTGATAGGCCACCTAAAGTTTCACTCTTTCACAGCTCAGCACAAATTCGGTATCACAAGGTATGGGACCAAAGTTATCACATATTATTAGCTCATCATCCACCATCTCAATACTCGTGACAAGATGGCAACAAAAGGATCGGTCCGATGACCAAAGTGCAAGGGCCTGTTTAGGATACCCATTGGGGCAGCTGAAGAAAAGTTTCTTTCACAAGAGAATAAAATCATGAAGAAATGACTTGCCATACTGGCGTCACATTAGCTTGTGTCATTGACGGTGGGGCTACTCGGAGCCCGTGGCCACAGGAGTTTTCTTGTCGGCATACCAGCGGCAGGACCCACGAATGGCGACCAGTTTGTTTGGTATCATTGATTTAAAGAGAGCTGTGCCAATTATTGTTTCAATATTTGTGCAGGCGACGAGGTCGAACACTTCGAGTGCATGTTTGGCAGGTACATTCTTTCATGCCAATCACCTGCGGCAGGCCCCAGCGTCCGTCGGCCGTTTAATGTAGTTCGTGGCAGGTTTCGGCGGCACTCGAACCCCTCCATGCGACCGACCAACTTCGTCTTCGTCTTGTCCTTATGGCGTCTTCTCCGAGCGCGTTGTTACGTAAGGAATAACACAGGGCTCCCGCCAATTGGAAGCAATAATAGCTCTCGTCGATCTTGTTCTGTTGCCGCTCGAGAATGGCAGAGTCCTCGAGGGAGGAGAACAAGAAGCGAATAGTGGATTACCTCCACGAGCCCGACGACGAGGAAATTGAGGCCGGCAGGAGAGAAAGGGGGGACCTTTCGTCGTTTCTGCCTCTTCCGGCTTCTTCTTCGAATGCTTCTTTGGCTGGTGGGTCGTCGTATTCTTCTCGATCTTTCCTCGTCCAGTGGCTGCTTCTCCCCTCCAGAAGCCGGCGCTGGGCGGCGGCGGTGGATGCCGAGGGGGAAGGGGAGAGGCGGGATCGGGATTGGGTTGTCTGGTGCGGTTCCCCAAGTATTCCTGTCAGAGTAGGAAGAAGAAGAAGAAGAAGAAGGGGAAGGAGGTGGGGCCATCGGTTACGGAAGTTCTGGAGGCGGATGGCGATGGGTCCAGGGTACACAGTACGAAGCCCTTCGTTTCTTCAGGTATCTGAGATTTTTGGTTATATTCATTTTTGTTTCAGGATTTGCTCCTAAAAGCGTTTCTCTGCGAAATTTGATAGAAAAAGGTGAGATTTTAATGCAATCTATCTGTTTAAGTTGTGTTAATCTTGACCTGCTTTTTGCAATCTCTGTTTGATATTTTGGTATCATTATTTTCATAATTTGTGTTGAAGATTGATATTGCTTGGTGTTGGGCCCATCGCCCATTTATTCAGCCCATTAGGGCTAAGAGGGAGCACCTCTCTTTTTTTTTTTTTTTTTTTTTTTTATTTTATTTTTTAGTCGTCGGTAAAAAAAAGAAAAAAAAAAAAAAGCAGTGCCATGAAAAAATGAAGGAGTGGAAGAATTTTGAAGGATTAAAAAATCATAAAGGAGTGGGAGTATTTCTGGAAGGATTTGATAGAAATTCGTGAGATATTTTTCATGCTCCCAGATCACGTTGGTAACGATTTTTTTCAGAGAAGAAACATGTTTCCGTAGGCGTCATTCTTCTTCGTGGTGAGTGGTGGGTGAATTTCAAGAGAAGAAGAAAAAGAAGGGAAGGAAATAAGGTGGTGACATAGGAGACCGTATTTTGGTGATGTAATTCTTATATCCCTATTATTCTCTTGTGATTGTTTCTCAAGTTCAGGCAAGGGACTTTAAGACTTGATATTTATTATTTTATAGTGGATATTCTTCTCTGGCTTGCTCGTATTTTTTTCTTTATCTTGAAGGGATTTTTCACGTAAATTTTGGTGTTTCTATGATTATATGGTTTGTATATTTTATTTATTATTTCGCTGCATATTACGGTCTGCTAGTATTTGCTCGTATACGGATTATTTCTCAGCACTTGGCAGTTGTGATTATATTCTTCGTTCAAGATCGTTTCTACACCTTTTTCCTTTTTTTTTACTTTAAATACTCTTCAATTTTTGGGGAATGCTGCTGCTCAAAGTTTTCTCTCAAGACAACCATTTAAGATTAAACATATGGAGTATTTTCATTCCTGCGGAAGAATTTGAGTTGGGCTCTGCAATTCCATGTTATAAAGCTCTGTAGCGTTTTACTTTTATTTTAAAATCAGTATTTTTGGGCTACTTGTTATGGGCACGATAAAATTGAATTTTAAGTGCCGCTAGTGAAATCTACCTACTGTTTCATTCAGCACAATTTTGTGTTCACGATGTTATAATGTGAATTGCGCATTATGGTACTGCTAAGTGTGCCCAGTGTGTTGCCGGGATGAGCGCCAAAGCAAGTTTAGTTTCTCATGCCGTGCATGGTGGGTAGGTGGTTTGAGAGTTTTAATGCCCACTTTACCCCCAGCAGTTCACAAAAACTGGATCAGGGTACATGGTGGGATACACTAAGCATTATTCTATGGAATATTTGTTTACAGTTAGCTGGCAGACCAGACATTTATGTCTGCAATGCTATAGCCTCACAAGACCACATCAAGCTCTGAAATGGCATGATGCTTTTCACTCGTATAATTTTGTTGTCAGCATCTATGATCTATGTGCATATGTTATTTTTTGTGGCTTTTTCAAGAATCACTGTTCCTTTTGATGCTTTCTCTATCATGCTTCTCGTGCGATATTGTAAACTTTGGCACACTATTTAATCGGTTTTGTAATGCCTCAAGCCCACTTACTGATCCAATTAGTCTGTTAGTGAGCCGAAAACATGCGGCCTTAAAAACTCAAGCGTTAGTTAATCGGTAGTAGATAAATTTGAGTTATAAGCTATTCAGACTTTTTTTTCCAGCTGATGTGGGACTATTTTGCGGTATTACAATCTCCATCTCTTATTATGGGGTGTCGCATGCTACAAATTAGCCAAAATCTACATCGGACGGTGTTATTGGTGTTACAGAGATAGCTCTACGGTATGATGGGACTTTTTTGCCATCATTTTATGAATAGCTTTTTTCTCTTTGCCCAGCAACTTTGCATATCTGACTTAGCTTTAATACCATTTATAATGTCCTAAGCTCACCTGCTACTTCAATTAACTATTAGCAGGCTAAAAATATGTGGTCTTAAAGACTTGAGTGTAGGATAATCAGTAGCAAGTGAACTTGAGTTATAATCTATTCAAACTTTTTTTTTCTGCCGATGTGGGACTATTTTGGGTATTATAAGTTTGTTATGCTAAAATGTTAAGCTTTTAGAGCTATGACTGGTTATATAATAACAGTTATGAGTTAACAGGGCCTTTTGGTAGTGTTGATGCCCACTGCTCCTCTACTTTTATTTCTGTCTTCCAACATTTGCCTTTCTTAAGCATGATAGAATCAACAACTGATGAAACAAACATGCATATATACATGTCTGCATAATGCATATTATTTGTAGTTACTATATAAGAAGACCACATTACTCTAAACCAAAATCAGTTTACACAAAGATTCGAGAATTAGCAGATTTTCTAAATTTAGTAGTTGCAGTTGTTACTTGGAACCCAAGTGAGATGCAAGTCAGACTTTCGATTTTAATGAGCTAGGAAAGGGCATGGTAAGACACAAGGCCTGAAGTTTGATCAATGTTGAAATCGTTGTCTGAAGAGTAATGAATAGGATTTTGTTGGATCAGGCAATATGTAGTTTTGAATCATTGGTTTTGTAAAGAACATCCTCGCTGACAACCCTTAAGATGTTAAAGCATATGTAGACTTTGAAACTGGTAATCTTTGATATTTTTGTTAAAGTTTGCATTTTTATGATGAGTGAATATTCTGCTTTCATTTTTTTCCTTTTAGCCATTTGTGTCATGTGTATGCCCTTATGATAATCATAATCCTTTAAGCAAGATGCAATTTGAGAAGGCCTACATTTGTCTCAAAAGCATACCATATGGGCAGGCTTGGTGGTTCATAATGCTGCCATTTGTTGAGGAAAGCAATTCTGCAAATTAATGCATCTTTTGCACCAACAATTTCTTGCCATTGTCATGATAACCCAGTCTTTGTCCCTTGTTTTGCCTGTTCCACAGTGATGATTGGTTATCTTATTTTTGTATTTTCTGATCTTCTTAAACATCTACGCAGGTCCATAGGGGTAATATGTATAAAGAGTTCGGTGAAGTATTTTTAAAAATCCTGGTGGATTGTTTTTGGAATCAAGTGTCTAATTAGATATCTCATTATGTTAATTAGATATCTCATTATGTTACGATTCGTTGTTGCTTCCAATTAGATATCTCATTATGTTATGATTCATTGTTACTTCCAAAATCCAAATCTGTATGATGTCTGACATATTTAAGTCATTAATCTTATCAGCCTTGCTATCTAAGGCTTGGTCAATTTTACAAACTGATATATTTATTCTTCTACACATCATCTTTTTAGTTTTCTTCTCAAAGGAAAATGCAACCTCTTTACCTACACGCCAGTTTCCTTAGAATTGATTTATTTACTGCATGTATCATTGTTTTCCCAGGTGAGAAGTCTGACAAGGGATCTCTTAATCTAGGTATGGGGGTAGGTCTTGTCTTCCTCCTGACCAGGTGCGCAGCTGAATTCAAAAGAATGACAGAGCTGCAGGCACAGATGGAAATTTTGCTAAAAGAAATTAAAAATGAAGTTCAAAGGAAGGACATTTCTTATAGCTTCTTGGAGTCGAGCAATGACATCACCTTTTCTGCACCAGATTGCTCTGGTTTTGTAAGTACAAGCAAGGCTATTTCCTCACAAAGTCACATAGTGTCTTTTCATCAGGAAGGGGCAAAACGTGCCACTGAATCAGATGGACGATCGAATCATGTTGCTGTTTCTAAGAATAAAGGTTGCCTAAAGGTGGATCAACTAGAATCAGAGCATGAGGCTGAACTAGAACATTTACAGCTAAACTTGGACACAGAAGATTCATTTGTACTTCAAGGACAACACAAATTGGAGGTATGCATCTCTTAGATCTTTACTTCATGAATGAAGTTTGTTTAAGCAAAGAAATCAATTTACTTATGCTATATATCCTTGTCTTTGCTTACTTGGATCATGATAAAAAAATTATGAGATATCTTGTATTTGATCTCCCATGTTTGTAGGTAATTCACACGTGTTTTCCTCTTCAAGTCAACATTCTTTATAATTGTGATTTTATGTACCTTTGTGTCGCGACCTCCGATCCGAAGCTCGGTCCAGGGACAATCACGATACGACCGCATACTCTTAAAGCAAACCTTAATGCATACAAGGCCTACTAAATCTTAACAAATACAATATAACGATAATCATGATAACATCATGAGGAACTATATCTCATATATCCCATATATCTCAAAAATATTATCACAATGTCAATATACTAGTACATAAAAGTGCCTAAATGTCATTCTCAATTTACATAGCAAAGTTGCTAAATCAACATCAGATCATATAGTAAACAAAATTTAAGTCTCATCCTGATGCTCATGCTTAAATCTAAATCTAATAGGTATGCGTCGTTGTCATTGTTGAAACATGGTAAGAAGGGTAATGAGCTAAAAAGCTCAGCAACAATTTTATACATACAATTATGAATATGCCAAGAAAACATAGTAAAACATATATATCAAGATATATTTTTATTGAAAGTAACATACACATATCCACAAAACTCGCTGCGAAAACCATAAAACCAACCATAATCAAATACTAACATCAATCATAGCAAACACAAAAATACCAACAATAACCATATATCCATAACATAATCTTTCACATAGTGAAGAAACATACTAACAAACTTCATGTTAGTAGTCCGTGTCTAATAATCTAACTTACACATAGTGAAGAAACATACTAACAAACTTCATGTTAGTAGTCTGTGTCTAATAATCTAACTTAGCGATACACATACAGGTTGATTCCTATACTAGTACACAACATTATAAACTCAGCCACATCATATCCAACTCAACTCAACTCATCTAAGCCTTTCCCAACTACATGGGGTCGGCTACATAAATCTGCTTCCTCCATTCTGCTCTATCCAGGACCAAGTCGATATTTAAATTACAAATAATTATATCTTTTTTAATTATTTTTGCTCATATTAGTTTAGGTCTACCTCTACCTCTATCCTTACCATGAATTGTTAAAAGATCACTCTTTCTAATTGGAGCATCTAAAGGTCTACATTGTATATATCCAAACCATCGTAATCGATTTTCTCTCATTTTATTTTTAATTGGGGCTACTCCTATCATTTCTCTTATATGTTTATTTTTAATTCTATCTTTTAAAGTTTTACCACATATCCATCTTAACATACGCATTTTGTTACACTTAATTTATTCACATATTATTTCAATATTGCCCAACACTCTGTTCCATATAGCATAGCTAGCCTAATAGCAGTTTTATAGAATTTTTCTTTAATTTTAATTGGATGCGCCGATCATATAATACTTTCGAAGCACTCCTCTTAATCTATCCCGCTTTAACTCTATGATTCATATTTTCACCTATTTCACTTTTTTGTTGGATAATTGATCCCAATTACCTAATTTTTTTACTCCTTGATATCTCTTAGCTTGCAATTTTTACTGTTTCTTCATTTATATTTTTACTCCCACTAAAATTACATTTCATGTATTCAGTTTTAGTTCTACTAATCTTAAAACCTTTAGATTCTAAAGCCTTCTTCGAATCTTTAGCTTAGCATTTACTCCAGGTTTAGTTTCATCAATTAATATTATATTATCTGCAAATAACATACACTATGGATATCATTTGAATATTTGGTTAATTCACCATAACTAATACAAAAAGATACGAACTTAAGGTAGATCCTTAATGTAAACCTACAGTAATTGAAAACTCACTGTTTGTCCTATTGTCGCTTTAACAATAGTTATTTCTCTATCATACATATCTTTTATCAATTCTATGTATCTTTTATAACTCTTTTTTCTCTAAAATTACCATATTATTTCTCTAGGTACTCTATCATATGCTTTCTTTAAGTCAATAAAGACCATATGAAGGTCTTTTTTTTTTTCTCTATATCTCTCTATCAATCTTTTAATAAATAAATAGCTTCCATGGTCGATCTTTCAGGCATAAATCCAAATTTATTGTTTGACACTAGAGTTTCAGCTCTTAATCGATTTTCTATTGCTCTCTTCCATAATTTCATTGTATGACTTATTAGCTTAATCCCTGTATAATTTGCACAGTTTTGAATATCTTCTTTATTTTTGTATATGGATATTAATATGCTTTTTCTTCAATCATTCGGCATTCTTTTAGTTGCTACAATCCTGTTAAATAAATTGGTTAACCACATGACTTTAATTTCTCCTAAGCCTTTTTAAACCTCAATAAGGATCGCATCTGGTCCTAATGCCTTTATAATTTTTATGTTACTCAAAGCCTTTTTAACCTCAAGCATGCTAAATCTACAAAAAAATTTATGCTCATTTGTTACTCCTAGGTTATCACATCATTCTACCATTAAATTTATCAAATTATTTTTATTTAGTAATTTTTTAAAATAATTTTTCTATCGTTATTTTATCTCTTCTTCTTTTACTAAGACTCTTTCATCTTTATTCTTAATACATTTAATATAGTCAAGATCTTTCGTTTTCTTTTTTCTTAGTTTTGCTTATTTATATATAGTCTTTTCATCTTCTTTCGTATCTAGTCTATTATATAAATCATCATAGGCTTTAAGTTTGGCATTACTTACCACTTTTTTAGCTTATTTCTTTGCATTCTTATACTTTTTAAGACTTTCTTCACCCTTAGCCTCTTGTCAAATTTTATAGTTTATCCTTTTAAGCTTGATGGCAGCTTGAACTTTCTCGTTTCATCATCAAGTTTTTTTTCTTACTAGTCCTACTCCTTTGATTCTTCTAAAATTTCTTTTGCTATGTTTTTTATGCATTTAGTTATTTTTTCCACATTAAGTTGGGATCACTATCTATATTCATAGTCATTACTCTTACTAACTTTTTTTAAATAATTTTAAAATTTTTTAAAAAAATCATCATTTAATTTTTGAATTAATAGTTTTACGTTTTACTCTAAATTTTATTTTTATCATATATCTGCTACCATTATCCTATGTTGTGAAGTTAAACTTTCTCTTGGAATAACTTTACAGTTTTTGCATGTTATTTTATCTATCTTCCTAGTTAAGAAAAAGTCTATTTAACTTTTATTAGATCCACTTTTAAATGTTATTAAATGTTTATATTTCTTTTTGAAATAAGTATTTGCTATTGTTAGATCATACGCCACTGCAAGATCCAATAATTCACGCTGGCTTCATTCCTATCTCCAAATCCATCCTTTATGTACCATTTCATAGCCACATCATATCCATGTACCATAATTGGTTCTACACCAATTTCTTCGGCCCTTAATCCTTCCCTGGTGTCGTCAATGTAGGCCAGTAAGGAATGACTCCATCATTGTCAGAACTAATACCACGTATCGACAGTAAATATCATATCCACAATCTCTAGCTATCTATGACATTGGATTTTAAGTCACCCTCATCAACATCATGCACAATAGTACGCTGAAGATGCATACCAACAAATTTCAATCTCATGCTAGTAGTCCATTTCTAACAACCTAATATGATGATATACGCACGCACATGTTGGTTCTCATACTAGTGCCCAACGTTATAAACTCAGCTACATCACATGCACAGAATATGACTGGTTCTACACTGATCTCTTCGGCTTTCAGTCCTTTTCGGTGCCGCCAGTTTAGGCTAGCAAAGAATGACTCCATCACTACCAGGACTAGTATTATGTATCAACAGTATTAATGCTATCTCAAATCTAGTCATGTCATATCTACATATCATAATTGGTTCTACATTGGTCTCTCCGACATACTGCTCTGCCCCAATGCTACCACTACCACATCTCAGTGACTAGTCCACATGCCAACATCATAACAACTTATATCCAATAAATTTATAATCATACTATAATCAAAATAACATTTCACAGCATATTATTCTTCTATATCTCAAGTCAAAGCCCAAAACCATTTCGTAACCAAAAGTCTTTCACTCTTCTCCTATTGCCATTTACCTTTGATCCATTGTTGCTTTCACTAAGTGTAACGACCTGGGCCCGCAGTATGGACCCGTTTCGTTACAAGAAAGCAAGATGGACAAGGTTCACACTAACTCGAACCATCACAGTCCAAAACGGATCCTATTGGTACTTTGTCCTTCATGCTTTTACTTTATAAATCGCTCAACCCTTTTCTCACTAACCGATATGAGACTTTTTAAGGGAAAGGGTATCACAATCTATCCCTCTTAAAGAGGTGACGTCCTCGTCGCCAGAGGCATCAACCAGGCAGGCAGGATTCTAGAGGTGGCGCCCATAGGTTCAAGAGGTGACTCCCATCCCATGGATGTAGCACTTTGTCTGTGTGGCACTTAGCTCCTGCACTTCTGGCTGGTGCATGGCTCTGATACCATATTGTAATGATCCGGATCCGTAGTACGGACCCATTTCGTTACAATAAAGTAAGACGGATAGGGTGCACATCAACTTGGACCATCACAGTCCAAAATGGATTCCATTGGTACTTTGTCCTTTGTGCTTTTACTTTATAAATCACTCAACCCTTTTCTCACTCACCGATATGGGACTTTTTAAGGGAAGGGGTATCACACTAAGTTTAAAACATAGCTTGCTTATGTCTTTCAATCTTTGGACAATCTGACCTCGGTGCATTCAGTAGCCTGAGCACTTGCATCAAAAGCAACAAATATATCAAATTTTGCAGCTATGGAATTTTCATATGCAGTACATGTTAGTTCTAATCATGGTTTTAAGTTTCAACATGATATGAGTTTTTCATATGTGATACATGTTGATTGTAATCAAGATTTTAGCCTTATCCTAAACTGATTTGTTTTGAATAAAATCGAACCAAGATTGACCTTCCAGTTTTGAGTTTCGGTCAATGTAGGTTGAAATAGATTGAACTTAGTTTAGTGTCAATGGCTTCTGCTGAAACTGATTGAAACTAGGTATGGAAGTTTTTCTTAAAGAAGGAAAATGTATTTGATATCAAATTACTGTTATATCTTATCTATTCAAGTGCATAGGCTGTATATAATTTTCTTACTTTTTCTTGAGTTAAAAGAGGAGATAAATAGTTGACATAATCCTTGGCAAGGTGAGGCTTTAAGAAGGCCCTTATTACAGTACTTTATTAAGACTAATTCAAACAATTAAATAGAAGACATTCCACATGAACAACATCTTTTCTTTTGTATAAAATAAATACAACATTTTATAGTTACATGAAATTGATTAAATAGCCACTTAACTTCAAATATATGAAAAAGAAATTTTTAAATTTAATAAATCTTTTTGTTTCACTAAAAAGACGAAGATAATGATTTGAATGTTTTAGGCACCTTAAAGTTTTGCAATTGCCAAACACCAAGAACTTTTGAATAATTGAAGTTCAAGAAGTAAATAATATATATGTTTGTGTATTGTCGCTAGTATGCTTGAATTTTACTTGTATACAATGTTTACTTCAGCGTAAAATTGTTAAAACCACACAAATAAAGAATCTATGTACCAAAAAATAGTCTAAAATATTGTCTGATTAACTTCTATTGACCTCTTTTATTTTTCTTAATTTGTTGGATTTTCTTTATTTTTTGACTAAAAAATCTGCTACCTGGAATGGAACTTATAAAACTGTTGAAACCAAAACTCCACAAAGCTGGCCACCAAAAATGAAACTAAAATGAGTTCTTGGACCTTAGCTGTAACAAAGTTAATTATATAGATACGGTTGGTTGATTAGTAGGTGTAAGGAAAATGATTTCTTCAGAGAAGGCCCAGAACTAGGTCACTTAAAACTAGAACCTAAATATGAAATGTATAGGCCACTGTGATTGGTTCATCATGCAAGTTAATCGATACTCATGGAAACATATAAAAGGTAAGACAAATATTATTGATGAGGTTTAGTCTAGGTCTGATAATTCAATTTCTTTTAGGTCAATACAATAGATGAAATATCATTGGCTATGGTTCATGTTTGCACCAACTGCCCTTGCCCTCTATATTATTGAAGTTTCTCTCTAGAACCCGGCTATCTATATTCTTGGTTTTACCCTAGGGCCTGTATATTATCAGTGTTTCTCACATTGATCTTTGGTGTCCTCGGTTGACCTTCAGGGGATATATGGAGATATGGAGTGTTTGGCATTTATCTATTTAATGCTTTGCATAATTGTAAAATTTAAAAGAAAAGAAAAATAAGAACAAAGGGAAATGATGACTAGTTATATATGTTAGGGGAAACGGTCATAACTGACTAGATATATAAGTAAAGAAGTTGCACTAGTAAAAAGTGTATTCTCTTTACTCAGCATGTTGTGTCTGCCATGGTGCAGTGTTATTTCACCGATGCCTATTTAATTAGTTATGTATAATATTACTTTTCTTCTAAAAAATATTTGCAACTTAGTATAATGCCTTTTCCATTTTCATGTTTCTTTGTTGCCAACGTTGTTTCTAAATTTTGTAGCCAAAATGTGATTGCATATTCTAAAGCTCTCAAGCTTTCATTAATTCGGGTTATACATAGTACTTCCATGCTATGCACTTCTCTTAGTGGTGACTTCATAGTGCATATTAAATTGGTTTTCATGTCAAATCCATTATAATCTAGTAGCATAGTAGCATGCATTTTTGCTTTATGTTCTAAGTTACTAAGCATAGATCTACATATACACACTTTTTTAATCAATATATTCCATATATTTTCTTCAAATACACAGTTGACCAATGGGGGCGGTGATTCTTCTGAAAACTTCAGTTTTAGTTTTGAACAAGACCTGGAACCTCAAAATAAAGACGATGGTGAATTTTATGGAGTTTCTGCACTTGAGCTGGAGAGAAGGTTGCATGAGCTTTTACATACAAAACAACAAGAGCGGATAGCAGAGTTGGAGTATGCATTGGAATGCACTAAGAGGAAGCTTGTTGAGAAAGAAATTGAGCTATGTAGGTTGAGGAACATTGCAAACTTGCCTTCACCACACCAAGAAAATAATACCGGTAAGCATCAAAGAATCAACCTCTTTTTGTAATATACCAAACCCGTGTGCATTAGTTCAAAAAGAAGGTTTATTAGAATTAATCTAACTAAAATTGTCAAGTAAATCCAATTTTATAGAGAGCATTATAGTACCAATTTATAAGAATAAAGAAGATATTCAAAATTGCTCTAGTTATTGTTGTATCAAACTCATGAGTTGTACTATGAAACTTTGGGAGAGAGTAATTAAGCATAGATTGAAATGTACTACAAAAATATGAGAGAATCTATTTAGTTTTATGCCAAAAAAGTTGATCATAGAAGTTATTTTTCTCTTTATGAGGTTAATGGAAATGCGTAGGAGGTTAATATTGTAAGGAATATATTATTCAATTATATTTGTTTGGCAAGCATAAAATGGTAAATTTGATAAAATTGGATGGTTAATGAGAGGTATTTGGACTAGTGATAAATTATGGATTATTGTCATGAGCTAGTATATAAAATTGAGATAGTGTCAGCATGGGCAATTATGCATGATATGGAGAGTCTTACTATGAGCATGTTGTATATGGTATTGAAATAACCCCATCACGGATAAGCTATACGTGGTATTGAGACAGCTTTGTCATAAGTATGTTGTATGTGGTACTATTGTTTTGTTGATTACGGGCTGAAACATGACGATGATTAATCTAATATCAGAAAAATAATTATTGATGAATCCAAACAAGTTAATCAAAAAGGAAGATAAGTTATTAAAAATTATTATTGATGAAAAGATGATTATATGTTATATATGTGATATCAATTGAATGAAATGATTACTTGCTAGTATATGATATGTATATGTGCATAATGGTTTATTTGAGCATCAGCTAGTATATTGTATGGTTTTATACTATTTTTCATTTGATT
>UESW01004192.1:1060037-1160175 GCA_900491605.1 Calamus simplicifolius | reverse complement strand
TCTATGGAGGATAGAAAGGTGGTTGGACAAAAATTATTGTGGCTCTGCATGAGATCCTGCTTTTTCTAGATTTTTTTTGGTTTGATGTAAAAGATGGTAATGCCCGCTGACCATTCATTTAAGGAATCAATTTGTTAAATCAAAAGGGGGGAAACAGAAACAGAAAAGAAGATCGTGCATCTATTTAGTTTTCAATTTTGGGAAAGAGGATAATAGGAAATATACTTGAAAAAAAGAAAGAAAAATCCAAATCACTCGCATTACTGATGAAAAAAATGGAGAAGGATGCATGACCAGATAATTATACACGATTTGTTGCTTCCATGTTTACAACCACATCCAAGTTTAGGTTGTCAATTCGAGTCTGTATTTATGTGTTTGATTTTATCAGAATTCTTGTGACAGGAGTCAACACGTCGTGGAAAAATAGCAGGACAATCAAACTATGGTGGAGGTCCATTATTTTCTGCGGTATGTTTATCATATTCTACCCAACCTTTATTGCTTTTGCACATTCCTGAGATTCATCAGGAGATTGCATATAGGTTTCTATTATTATTGTTTATGTTTATAGTGGAAGAGTATTTTCATAGTGTTAATGAATGATCAATATCTCCAGTTCATTATTTACATAGAGAAAATTTATCTGATGCTCTGTGATAACCCTCCCAATAGTCCCACATTGGGAAATTAGGAATTGGTTGAGTGGTTTATAACTGGTTAAGCAAGAAGGACAAGGCACCAATTGGATCCCTTTTTGGGCTTTTATGGCCCAAGTTGGTGTGGACCTTGTCCGTCTTGCTTTCTTGTAACGAAACGGGCCCATGGGCCCGGGTCGTTACAATATGGTATCAGAGCCATGCACCAGTCGGAAGTGCAGGAGCTAAGTGCCACACAGGGCAAAGTGCTACATCCATGGGGGATGAGAGCCACCTCTTGAACCTGTGGGGGCCACCTCTAGAATCCTGCCTGCCTGATGGGCCACCTCTTGAACCTGTGGGGGCTACCTCTAGAATCCTGCCTGCCTGGTGGTTATGATCAATAGACCCTGGCGACGAGGACGTCGCCTTTGTAAGGGGGGTAGATTGTGATAACCCTCCCAATAGTCCCACATTGGGAAATTAGGAATTGGTTGAGTGGTTTATAACCGGTTAAGCAAGAAGGACAAGGCACCAATTGGATCCCTTTTTGGGCTGTGGTGGCCCAAGTTGGTGTGGACCTTGTCTGTCTTGCTTTCTTGTAACGAAACGGGCCCGTGGGCCCGGGTCGTTACATGCTCTTTAATGATTTGAGCAGAAAAGCGTAATGATGTATAAAGATATAAGAAAACATTGGCAAACTAGAAGATAATAACTCAAAGAAATATAAAGAATACCAAAATCATGTTCCTTTGTTGTACAAAAGAAGAGAAGAAAACTTTGAGACAAAGATAATAAACAGAGTACACCACTGCCATATGGTTGGTGAAGGGGCTTGCAGTTGCATCATGTATACATGTTGTCAAAAGTCAAGAGATAAGATGTGAGGAGGGACTGTCCAATTAGTTGAGTTCTTTATCTTCTTTTCTTAATACAGTTATAATTCCCTGTTTTTTGTGCTTCAGCAGTTTTGCTCCAAGCCCGTGATGCTGCATACCTAACTTCATTTGAGGCCCCTGGGTTTTGTGACCACTTTCAGCCTAATAAGTCAAAAATGTCAAAGCTAGTCTGATCTTACTGCTTATAGGGTATTTTATTTGTTTCTACCACCAATTCTTCTTTCATAACTTGAAATCACTGCATTGGATAGAATTTTGTATCATGTAAATCATACTTTGTTCTGTCAGCTCTTAGACAAATCAACAGAGACCTAGGAAACAGTGCTGATGAGAAATTTTTTCCCCAATCTAGTCTATTTTGGATAACTACATTATGGTAAACAGGCATTCTCAAGCCTTCAAAAGACATCTTTTATGTATAAAGAACACATCATGTACTGCCAATCTAGTAATATATGACCCTTATCATAGTAATATATAACCCTTATGGTGAAGATACATGATACTAATTTCTCTGCTTTCATCATCCCAGATTTTCACTTAGGAATTCGAAGATATGAGCATATCAGTCGCTTTTCTACCAGTCTTTCCTTTGTAGATGCAACTGCTAAACACATTGCTGTATTCAATCTTTCCTTTGTAGATGCAATGGCTAATGTTGTAGTAACTTTTCTGTTGATTTAGTGTTCTTGTATCATAACACTTTATTCTTTTCATACAGCATGGTTGTTTGAGCTATCTTTACTAACAGTGTAATATGAGAATGTGACATTGCTGAAGTTATAAATTATACTCTAGGAAACCATTAACATGTTTATACCAACGTGATTGCTATTTCACCCCCTTTGTCCCTGTTTTGTGTGAAAACAGCATATTACACACCATGTTAGAGCATCCTAATATCGTACGTGTCAAAATCCTAAGGTACAACATAACCTACACAAAATAACAGAGACTTAACTACCGATCAAAATTGCGCTGGAATTGGAGAATTCTTTATATCATCACATCACGCAAAGATGACACATAACCAGATCAAAATTGAACGGAACATCCAAACTTCAGCAAAAATTTAAATGAAGAATCCAGAAAGCTAAGTCGTCCATAAAAGGTTAGAACAAGGATGCTATGGATTATCATTGACCCTTAAAAGGTTTGCTGGGACATAAGCTAAGTCGTCCATGTCCAATTAGAGCGAAGCGAAAGCCAGAATTTTGGACAGAGAAGAACGAATTTTTGACCAATTAGAACACGAAATCTCAACAAGATTTTTGGATCGAACACAGGCATGACATGCGAAAGCTTCATCGGAACGCAAGGTACCTCAAAACAAAGTGGAACCAAGCAAGAGAAATCAAAAGAAATCAAAACGCCGGCGGGACGAGGGAGAGAGAGAAGAAGAGGGTCGCACCTGGAATCGGTGATTCAAAGAACAAGGTGTCCAAGAGCCCAAGCAGCGAGATCCCGAGCAAGACGATGGAGGCTAGGGTTTGCCGGCGGGACGAGGGAGACAGAGAAGCAGAGGGTCGCACCTCGAATCGGTGATTCGAAGAACAAGGAGTCCAAGAGCCCAAGCAGCGAGATCCCAAGCAAGACGATGGAGGCTAGGGTTTATCTCGGACGGAAGCGAGAACCAAAGCCAAGGAGAGAGCTAGGGCGATAAAACATTTATAATGGGCATTTGCGACCGCCACGGCGACTGCCTTAAGCGGTCGCTAAAGGTTCCTTCCACGACCGCTTCTTCTGCGCCAATAGTAATGGCATTTGCGACCGCCCTCAAGTGGTCGCTAAAGATGCCTTACGCGACCGTCCTCAGGCGGTCGCCCGATTTCTTCTACCTTCCGCGACCGCCTTTAGCGACCGCCCTCAAGCGGTCGCTAAAGGTGCCTTCCGCGACCGCCCACAAGCGGTCGCCCGATTTCTTCTGCGCCAAAACTCTAGCCTCTAGTAGTGTAATCAATTGATTGAAGTGACCTTTGAGGTTCTAGTTGGGTGAACTCATTTTGACCTGATGTAGGTTAACCAGATCTAGAATTATTTTAGAAGTTGGTTCAACCAAATAATGCTTTAATATTGAATCTTTTTTATCTGATTCTTGGATCTAATCAATTGAATCTAGCTAATCTCAAACCCAATTTCTTTCTGGGATAACCTGTAGCCATTGAGCTCAATCGATTAGATTTATTTTATTTCATCAATCGGACTGAATCATGTTTGTTGGGTTCCATCAATTGAACCCAATTTATATCCTTAGGTCTGAACCTGAGCCAGTTAGATTTAATCAGCTGAGTCCAATCAGATTCTACCGAACTCAATTTGATGATCTCTGGTGGATTTTATATATTGTGAACCCAGAACCCGATTCAGGTTCAAATTAGTGAACCAAACTTTTGGTTTAGGCTTAAAATTGTCGTTTGTAACCGGATTGAGCCTGGTTCAGTAAACCAGAATCCAAATTGAACCTGAATTCAAATTGAGCCAAATCCCTAAACCAGAAGTTCAATTGGAGCCAATTAGTGAACTAGTAATTTAATTTAACCCAAATCAGTGAACTAGGAAGTTAAATTAGAGCTAATTGAGTTGGGTTCAAGCCAATTAAAGCTTTGGCTTAATTTAATTAGACTAGTCTAATTAAACTTCAATTAAGCCACCTAATGACCTAATTAAGCCTCAACTAACCTAATTAAGCGAGTGTAGGTCTAATTAGAATCAATTGAGTGGATTAGATGATTAGATTAGAAGGGTATTGACATAATGAAACCTAATTAAATCTATTCAAGTTTAGGTATGAGGATTATATTGGTAATTTTAAATTTAAAGGCTAGAAGGGCATAAAGATAATCTTTTTAATTATGAATTTTAGTAGATTAATTAATTATTTGTGATTATAATGATAGGTGATCATTCAGTGGTTGATTAATTGAATTTGGTGGATTATTGTAGAGAAGATTGTATTAATAATTTAAGGTATGGATCTTACGCCTATTCATATGTGATATACTTCATTTTATTCATTTTACACCAGGGTTTTATGCATATTGTTTTAGCAATATGTTTGATTACACATAGCTGCAACCTATGTTTCTTTTATGACATAGAATGAGTTTGGATTATGAATGGACAATTAATGTTTTAATGGATTGCCAATGAGTAATTACAGCTCTGGACCACTAAATAGATAGCTAGGATCAACTTGTTAACAATGATTTCTTTTTTCAATCTTTTTAAAGTTCCATTCAATAATTATTACATTAGCAGACATATTACGTTAGAAGTAGGCCCATCCTATGGTTCCCATTTATGACATTTAGTAGACGTTGGGTTCATGAATTGAAAGATTATATCTTGGCATCATATTGCCAAGCATGTAATTTCTGAATTTTAAATACTTAGGCATATGTAGGACATATCTATTTGGTTCTTACACTAAATTGACTATTGGTTGTTAGATATTTTGCATTGATACGTTTGGTTGACAAACCAAATTACTAGAAATTCAAGAGAAAAGCATGTTAAAATTCTAAAATAACCCTTGTTTTGTAAATTGGAAAGAAACTAAAGCAATGCAATATTTTTAAATATATAATTATACATTATATAAAAATATAGATAATTATATTATTTGTATATAATATGATATAAATTATTATTAATATTATATAAATATATAATAAACATAATCATATAATTATTATAATTATACACTATGTATATTGTATTTAATATAAATAATTATTTAAATATAGATTATAAAAATTTAATATTTATTAAGATAATATACCTAATATTATTATAAATAATAATAATTATAACTATTTAATATAATTAAATATTATAAAATATATTTAATAATATAGTATATAATTAATATATATATTATCATAACAATAATAATTGTATATATTTATTATTATAAATAAATACACTATAAAATAATATTATAGTATTATTACAATAAAATTAATTATTTAATAGTGTTGTTATATTTATATTAATTATTTAATAACTTTAATATTCTATCATATTATGTAACATAATATTAAATTCTATTAATATGTTAGTGTAAAAATGGTATAATGATTAATAATAATTTAAATATAATTTTATAGAAACAATTAATTACATGTATACTTTGACATAATTAATATATAATAAATAACTTAATTAAAATTTTAATGTAACATGCTATATTATAAAAATTTATAATATTAATCACATATATGTTTCGCAAGAATTTTTATTTATAATTAATTTATAGTTACATATCATACGAGTTACTTGAGGGGTAATTTTGATAAAAAAAAATGATGAAAATTTTTATTTTTCTTGGCAATCTTAGATTATCTATCTTTTTATGGAAACTAGATTAAAATTTGATTTTTAAGACAATATCCATCAAGATCTCTGGGCATGTTCAATCAAGCTTGCGTGTGAGATTGCCACCATTAGTCGCTGGGAACTTCGAAATGACCCCTATCAAATGCCCCTTTAGAGTAAGGTAGGCCTACTATATTTTACCTAACTTTGTGAGAAGAAAAAGTCTTGTTGCATCATATGTTGTGTAGCTCCTGTTGAACTGTGCGCGATGATTGGCGTGCGGCATACGCACGTATGCCAAAGATAAAAAAATATTTTTACTTTTGACATGCGCGCGTGCATGTATGTGATGTGGCTGATCAAGCCATGTTAGGGCTAACAGATTAAACATCCGATGGAGCCTCAGCCTCTGACTCTAGGGTCCCCCTCGGCCTCGGACTGTAGGATCCCCCTCGACCTCGGACTCCAGCGTCCTCCTCAGCCTCGAACTCCAGGATCCCCTTTGGCCTCGGACTCCAGCGTTCCCCTTGGCCTCGGACTCCAGGGTCCCCCTCAACCTCGGACTCCGGCATCTCTCTTGGCCTCAGACTCTAGGGTCCCCTTCGGCCTCGGACTTCAGCATCCCCCTCGTCCTCGAACTCCAGGGTCCCCCTCGGTCTCGGACCTCGGAGGCTCCTTTGGCCTCGGCTCCAGAGTCTTCCATGGCCTCGCATCTGCAACCACCATGTAGCCCACCAACCGCCTATCACCGCCACAAGCCCACCAACCACCTGTGATCGTGCGTGGCCACTGCCAGTTACGGCACATGCCTGACGTGATTAGGCCCACCTACCGCTTGTAGCACCATACCTGATAGGGGGTTGGCAGGCAGGACCACCCCTGACAAACTCAAGGGTGGTTGTGATATGTCTTTGTCATTCTGTTGGGATTCTGGCCTTATCGGATGCCAACTCCCTAAAACATGCTCAAAAAATCAGGTAACAGCTTACCTCCTTGGCAGCGTATAAATACTAAGTCCTAGGACCCCCCAAGTATGCTTTCAAAGGCAATCCAAGCCCAAAAAATAACTCTAGCAAAGGTCAGCCCACCTAAAAAATCATCTCAAGGAGGAAGATCCTTCTGCTGGAGCCTTCTTCTCTCATCTATATGCTCAGAATCTTCACTGACTTGGGCATCGGAGGATCTTTCGCAGAGACCACCCCTGTGATTCCTATGTGAGGATTGCCTTGCAGGTCCATCCGGACAAGAGAGCGCTACTCAGATCCCCAAGCCGAAGAACGGATTTTCACATATAATATAGTATTGTACTATGTTATATTGATCTAGTTTGGGCTTGATACCAATTTTATAAACCTTGACCTATAATACAACAATAAGAAACAAAACATGGTAACTAATTTCATTGCACATCAAGTAGTTCCCAACTTTTAAAGGCTACTCAAACTTGGAATGCAATGAATCAATTTGCTAACATCATGGAATATTCAACTAGATAGAATTTTGTCCATCCATATGAAAGTTTGAAATTAGCCAAATCACAAGCCATCCTCATAAGGCTAATGCATGCAAATTAACTAACATCCTCTCAACTTTAGTAGTTGTTAAGGCTTGCAAATGGTTTGGATTGACCCATGATGGCAACTCATAGATTAGATGAGATTTAAAAATTAAACCCAATCTAAATTTTAAATCGGATCAAATCAAAAAAAAAGATAAATCTTTTAATCTTAAGAGCTATGTAAATCTTATTTTTCTTCACTTCAATTATCTTCATAAATTCATTAAATAAACTCTAATTTAAACCAATTCTTCTTTTTAATCTTAATAACTAGATATCCTCTAATCTTTTTTCTTTAATTATATCTAAATATTTATTTTATTATTTATTTTAACGAATTCTTATTTATAATATCTCTAAGTATATGAATAAAGATTTTAATATCATAATTTACAAGGTTAAGGATAATCATTTACTCAGATAGAACTAAGATTTTTTGAATAAAAATTTAAGTTTAAATTTAAGTTTAAGTTGATTCTTTTTAATTTTATTTAAATTTTTTTAATATATATATATATATATATATATATAATTATTAATTACTAAATTTTAACTATAAAATAATAGTTAAATACTTGTCTTCAATAGTATATTTTGGATTAAATCTGAATAGATTTCAATGGCTCAGCAGATTTCAAATTTCTTTCAATCCAATCAATAAGTAGATTGAATTTAGATTTAAAATCAAAATCTGAAAAAAAAAATGAATTGGACATAATCCGATCTGATCCGTTCTGTTTGCAGCCCTTATAGTTGTTAAAAAAATCAGAAGCAGCTATTCACTAACATCGACTTGCTCGCTAACTTTAATTGATCACTTCAATTTTATATTCCGTATGACTGGAAACTTTCAATAGCTTATTCCACAATCCCCGAGAATGCGTTCTCCGAAGACGACCATCCAGGTCAAGAGGATAAGTTAATTAAAGGCAACTTGAAAAAAAAAAAATTAGTCTTGTGAGAGCGATTAGTTTTGCTGTGAGATGTCCTGGAAAGGGGCATCCATGTGATGTAAGGCAATTTCGTATCCCAAGGCTGCAGGCCTAGGGTCATAACTCGATCATAGCCGTCCGCTCCCTCTAAATCAAACCAAGGCATAGGTGTCATCTTTTCATGGTATTGTAAAATTTCTAACAAATAATTGGGTTAGGGTGATAGTTAAAAGCAAGTCTGATTCAATAGGTCTAAATTTCATCTCCCTTCGTGCCTTCGTGGCAAAGGAAATAAAAAAGAATGGCGTCAGTGCCGATTCCTTGGAAAAAAAAAAGGTCATGCACGGGTCATTTGCTCAGACCTGTGTATCAATAACAATGTGTCAAGGCTCGGGTCATGCTCGGTTTCTTGGAAGTGTTACCATGCCTAGAATTTATTTATTTTAATATTTATTCATGCAAGATATATGTTAAAATTTTATATGACAAAAATTTAAATATTCAATATTTAGTATAACCGCTAGTTTTATAAAAATTATTTGAAATATTATTATACTCAGCAAAAATTTAGGCATTTTTGATAGGTGATAGGATTTTTTTTTAAAAAAAATTATAAATATTATTATCAAAAATTGAATCTAGTAAGCATGAATGTTGCTATATGTTACTTATGTGCCTGTTGAATTTCTTATGAGATATTAATTCATGTTATAATTTAATTTTATATTCATTTACATATATGAAACTTAAATATTAAGCTACGTAAACTTGTATGATACTTAGGTAAAGTTTTAGTTATTTAACATGAAAAAAGTTATGACAAATTTAACCATAAGCTATAAACTCTCAATCAACTATGATTCATAACATATTGTCTCTACCTTTCAAGGCTTATACAAAGACTTATGATATCGAGACCTATCTTCATAGAGATATATCGGCGATATATTTCTGATCCATCTCCATAAGGTTAAATACGACGGCCTATTTTGACCCATCATAGGTTTATATGTAGCTATGGTTATGACCGTAGAACTGTTATCATAATTTTAGAATTAAATATTTAAGTTTTAAATTTATTATTGTTGTTGTAAATGGCATGCGAGAATACTATAGAAATTATTTATAATAATATTATTTAAGTACCTGTATCTTAAGCATGACCAAGGATTACTTTCATTAAGTTTTATGATTGTTTTTATTTCAGAGATCAAGATATAAAAAAGTTAGGTAGAAGCTGGCTAAAAACTGATTTCATTTTATTATAGGATATTTATTGCTTTATGTAGTAGTTCCCTATGTTGACATTGTAGACATGGGCATTATTTGGATATTAATATTATGCTTAATTTTGATTTGTTAATTAAAAATTTATTTATTTCAATTTATTATATGTAATAACTCTAAGAAGGTGCCTTGCATGTTAGGATTAAATTTTCCAACTGTACGGTGAATTGTCATGTCTTATATCTATATCCACAACCGATTTGAGGCATGACAATCCATTGGTGGCTCAAATTTCACACCTATGGTGCCCACAGGTTTGTCCACCATAGCCACCAACATCACCATATCGGTAGCCATTAATAAAACTTTAGATTAGGAGAATGAGCACCAAAAGAGCACTAGAATGTATACTATGTATTAGTATGATATAATATTGTACTGTATTGTATTAATCTAGTTTGGGTCCGATACCAATTTTGTAAACCTTGACCTATGATACAACAAAAAGAAACAAATCATGGTAACTAAATTTCATTGCACATCAATAATTCCAAGCAATTAAAGCCTACTCAAACTTGGAATGCAATGAATCAATTTGATCTAATCAAAGCACTGACAACATGGAGTATTCAACTAGATGAAATTCTGTCCATCCATTGTATATGAATGTTTAAAATGAGTTGAATCATAAGCTATCCTCATAAGGCTAATGCATGCCAAATTCACTAACACCCTCTCAACTATGGTAGTTATTAAAGCTTGCAAATGGATCGAATAGACCCGTGATCTAACGTGATCTCAACTCAATTAGACCTGATCCAATTTATATTTAGAGAGCCGTGGGTTAGGTCAAGTTTAAAAATTGATCTCGATCTAAATTTTAAATTAGATCGGGTCAAAAAAAATGTAAATCCTTTAATCTTAACAAACATGCAAATCTTGCTTTCCTTCACTTCAATTATCTTCATAAATTTATTGAATAAATTATAATTTAAATCAATTCTTCTTTTAATTTTAACAACTAGATCTCCTTCAATCTTTTTTTTTTTCTAATTATATTTAAATATTTATTTTTATTATTTATTTTAATGAATTTTTATTTATAATATTTTTTAGTATATGAATAATGATTTTAACATAATTTATAAACTTAAGAATAATTATTTATTTGGATAGAACTAAAATTTTTTGAATAAAAAATTAAGTTTAAATTAAAATTTTTAATTTTTTTTATCAATCTATATTTGATTATTAATTATTAAATTTTAATTATAAAATAATAGTTAAATACTTATCTCAAATATTATATTTTTGGATTAAATCTGAATAGACTTCAATGATTCATTGAATTTACATTTTTTTATATACTTGATTCAATTTAAAAAATAAATAAATAAAAATTAAAATACAAAATTAGATTGAATCAGAATTAGATATGACCTGAATGATTTGTAGCCCTTGCAGTTGTTAAAAAATTAGAAAAAAAGCTATCCACTAACATTTGTTCGGACTTGCGCACTAACTTTAATTGATCGCTTCAATTTAATATCCCGTGTGACTGAAAACTTTCAGTAACTTATTCGCGATCCCCGAGAAAGAATGCGTTCTCCGAAGACCACCATCCAGGTCAAGAGGCTAAGTTAATTAAAGGCAACTTGTGAAAAAAAAAAAAAGTCTTGGTGAGAGCGATTAGTTTTGCTGTGAGACGTCATGGAAAGGGGCATCCATTTTCATTGCGGACATCCAAGTAAAGGGACCCATTCATGTGATGCAAGGCAATTTCATCTCCCAAGGCTGCAGGCCTAGTGTCATAACTCGATCATAGCCGTCCGCTCCCTCCAAATCAAACCAAGGCATAGGTGTTATCTTTTCATAATATTATAAAATTTTTAACAAATAATTAGGTTAGTGTTGATGGTTAAAAGCAAATCTGATTCAATAGGTCTAAATTACATCTCCCTTCGTGCCTTCGTGGCAAAGGAAATAAAAAAGAATGGCATCGGTTCCTTGGAAAAAAAGGTGGTCATGCTCGGGTCATTTGCTCACACCTGCGCATCACAATATCAAAATACATAATAAGTGGTTTATAGAGGATGAGATCTTCATTACGTTAAGGCACAGGGAAGCTGCTGGCTAGGTGTTGCATCTTTAGTATATATGTTAAGTGACATGGTAGATGTAGCCAATTATACACTGTTTAAAATGCTCAATTATGAGGATATCTGTGCTGTATTATGAATATGGCAATGCATGAGAAACTATGGAGATTGATATTGAGTCTTGACTACTGCTACATGTGAGTACAATGAATTTGCTATATGCTATGCTATAGGAATTTTTTTTTTAGTAGTTTGAAGAATTTGCATATCATAATGGGGTACATTTGGATGTAGATAACAAAAGATGTACAGTGAAAACACTGAAGGCACTAAATAGAAACAATGAGATAGCTAAACCTAGAGTTGTAAAGAGTATAGTAAATGCTAATTTTTTGTTATATATAATAATGTTTTTTTTAATTTAAGAATATATATATATAAAGAGAGAGAAAGAGAGAGTGCATGCTTGATTTGGTTATACTCAATCGAATCTCCACTTAGATTCGGTCATATCTAAATTTGGATAATGAAAGTATTATATCAATGATTTGAGTCATTAGATGTGATTTACTCTCTTTAAAATACCTATAAATAAAAAAAAATGCATTAAGTGACAACAAATTTGGCTAATCTAATTAATATAAAATAATATTTGTTATTGACTTGATATATATTTTGAGAGTTTTTAATCATATAATCTTTGATGTATAAGCATTTTAGAGATAGTGGATTCCATTGAACAGTCTAAATCATTGATTTAGGATCCCTATAATCTAAATTTAGACTAGGCTAGTTGTGAGTGGAAATCATATTATTAATTCTTTATAACATGCAATTATCAGTTTCTATATAAAGTTTCTTTACGATTACCGATTACTATTCTTCCTATGTAGCTTCAACGCAACCACTTGAGTTAACTGAAAGCAGCATTATTGTATTTTATTCATAATAATATATTTGTGTAAATTTATAATAAAATTCTTGTATTGACCCTACCATAGACTACTTAACCTAATTGCTAGCACATGGAATACATGTTGTTTGAACTCCCTCTCTATTTTCCTAATTGTTAAGATAGAAAAAAACAAATCAAAGAATAAAGTATTCACTGGCACCTTAGCTTTCAAGTAAGTACCAAATGATAATAAAGAGAGAAAAAAAAAAGGAGAGAGATAGAAAAGGAATAGGGATGCATACAACAGACCGCATCTAAGTTTTATCCTTTTAAATGACCATTACTATTGGTTATTGAGAATGCATTATAGAGCAACTATTAGATGATGACCATGAAGACCATAGAATTAATTATTAAGGGTCACTTGTAACGTTAGTTGATGGAAGCTCCCCTGCCCAGAGACTAGGTCAAGGCCAAACTAATTACAAGCAACTTGCAATGTTAGGTTGGAAATTAATCTACTGGAAGCTCCATGGTCAAACGGCCAGCTCAAAAACAGTAACAAATTTTGGAGTCATTGCCGAATTCCCATAATATAAAATAGTCCTTTATGACTGATAATTTGGTTTACAAAGCATTGGTCTAGATTGTTTAAAGTGAGCTTAAAGTTTTATACATAGACACACACACACACTATATGCTATGTATTTGAAATAAAATCCATTGGATGAGCCTGTCATTAGTTCTCTAAGACACAATTAGGCCTGATCAAAATTATAAGTCTGAGTTTGAGAATTGAACCCCGCTACCAATGCATAACCGAGCTCCTATCTCATCTGATCTGGCATTTAATTGGCTATAGTTTGTAGTATATGTTGTTCAATTGACTAAACACCCTCTCTATTTTGCTAGTTGTTTAAAAATTAGAACGAAACTGTTCACTAGTATCCATTCAGTGAATTGTTCAGAATTTTAAATGATCACTTGAATTTAATACTACGCTCATGGTTGAAGCCTTTCACCACCACCTTATTCCGCGGTCATGGAAGACAAGCCAGAGAATGCGTTGAGGACAAACCACTAGACGATGGCTGCCAAGACTGCAGAATTGACTACGGGCAACTTGTAATGTTGAGTTGTTGGAAGATCCAAAGACCAACGACCTGATCAAAAGGCCAAGTTAATTAAAGGCAACTTGTAGGTCTTTGTTTCGGTGAGAGAGCTTTTTTTTTTTTTTTGGGGACATATTAATTGGCTAATGGAGAGAGGTGTTCCGATTCGTAATTTTTATGGTGGATGCCTAAAAAAGTGAGCCCATTCACGTGGATTCACCTTCCCAAACTATTAAATTTCAAAGTATCATGAAGATTGAGTTGATAGTTTTAAACACTATTAGTATTAAGGTAAAAGGGGCTCAAAAATCTTATGTGTTACTTTTGACACCTAATTAGTTTAGACTATTTTAATTCATTAAGATAATTAGGCCATAATTAAATTGAGTAATCAAAAAATACTAATAAAGAGATGAGCTGGTATGTCCAATTTTGTCATAATATAAGATAATATTAAAAAAAATGATATAATTTTCTTAGAATATATGAAATCAGAGAAGGATTATAGAGGAGAAAAATCAATTAATCCATTATGATACTTAATGCTCTTAATTTTTTCTCTTTTTGAGTTTCTTTCTATGCTTGTGAAGAAGCTTTTAAACCACACCTCTACATGATTGCCCGTATGGTAGGAGGATCAGAATGAACAAGATCATTGTACCTTAGAAACAACTTACCATTAATCTGCTTTAGGAGATGAAGGGATCAGTTGATTTGCAAGAAAATAGGTTTGGATAAATCAAATAATAATAATAGAAATCAATCTAATTTGGATTTCTATTTCTGTTTAAACCAAATAAGTGGAGAGAATGAGCAATTGATTTCAATTCAAATGAAAGTCAACTTTGATTACAATTTTGATTCCAATGTTGAACCAAATCAGTCGTGAAAAAACGACCCAGAGAAACGGTTATGGACAACCCACTGGATGATGGCCACCAAGACTACAGACTTAATTGCAGCCAACTTGCAGCGTTGTGCTGCTCGAAGCTCCAGAGACCGACGACTGGATTAAGAGGCCAGGTTAATTGAAAACAACATGTTAAAAAAATAAATAAAAAAAAGGGTCTTGGTTTTGGTAGCAAGAGAGAATGTGTTTTTGTTGCGGGACGTTTGGTTAATGGAAAGGGGCGCTCCGATTCTCGATTTTTGGTGCGGACGCCTGACCGGAGGGCGTTTGGTCCAGCGTCATGACGCGGTCACAGCCATCCACTCCCCTTCGAATCAAACCTAGGTGTTATCTTTCCGTAATATTATATAATTTATAAAAAGCAGTTCTGACACTGTAGTAAATATACAATTCATATCTCTCGTTGCCAAAGGAATTAAAAAAAAAAAAAAAAAACGGTGTTGGTGATGGACATAAAAAGTCAAGCAAACTCTGTTTTGGATGATTGAGAGATTCATCCTCTACACAACTTCTGTTCGGCTAAGCAGTCAAGCTGTGTAGATCCAGGGATGGCGATGATCTTAGAGGCTTTTGTTGGAAAAGTTGTCGAGAGGCTCTATGATTCCATTGGTGGAAGAGTTGTGATGGTGTTAGGAGTGAAGGGCGAGATGGAAGAGCTTCAGGAGAAGTTGGAGAGCATACAAGGACTGCTTGAGGATGCAGAGAGAAGGCGGCTCCAAGATCCAGCCATCAACAAGTGGGTGGCCAAGCTGAAAGACATCATCTATGACGTTGATGACATCATAGATCTCTCCAGAATCAAGGGTGCAAAGCGTGGAAGGTCACCGGATGATCAGGCATCAACATCGCTGGGTGGGTATTTGCTCTCCATGCTTCCTAGCCGTAGTAATTTGTTATCTGCCCATGATATTGCCAGTCGAATTAAAACTTTGAATGGTAGACTGAATGAGATCATGGAAGATAGAATAGTTAAAGTTATTCACAGACTAGGACACAGCAACAGAAATGTCACAGCGAGCGGAGTGAATCTTAGACAGACCTCTTCTCTCGTTGAATTAGACATAGTAGGAACAGACATTGAGGATGCTACCAAGGGTCTTGTGGAGATGTTAGTGAAGGAAGATGAACGAAGATGTTGTACTTTTGCAATCGACGGTATGGGGGGAATCGGCAAGAGCACGCTTGCTCAGAAGATATTCAATGATCCAAAGGTAGTTGACAACTTTCAGACTCGAATATGGGTGTGTGTTTCACAGGATTTTTCAGAGATCGATCTACTGAAGCAGATGATAAGGGGTGCTGGTGGGCATCATGGAGTATTGAGTGAAAAATCAGAACTCTTGCCAATGCTCAGAGATGCTGTTTCTGGAAAACGTCTGTTTGTTGTCTTGGATGATGTATGGCAAGCAAATGTGTGGGTTGATTTACTTCGAAATCCTCTTCAAACTGGTGTAGCTATCGGTCGAATCTTAGTTACCACTAGAGATGAAAATATTGCTAGAGGAATGAGGGCAGTACACATCCACAAAGTGGAGCTATTACCTGAGAATTCTGGTTGGGAGCTCCTCTGCAAGAAAGTGTTTGCAAGCGGGGAGGAGGCAGAGATGGAGATGTTAAAAGATATTGGGAGTCAAATTGTTGAGAAATGCCACGGTCTTCCTCTTGCAATCAAGACTATTGCCGGCCTCTTAACCATGAAGGATAAAATCAGGAGTGAGTGGGAAAAAGTTCTTAGAAGTGATGCATGGTCTATGAGCAACCTTCCTGATGAACTTAGTGGAGCTTTGTATATGAGCTATGTGGATTTACCGTCTCACCTCAAACAGTGCTTTCTTTACTTCTCTCTATTTCCAGAAGATTATATCTTCTATCGTGATCGGCTTGTGTTGTTCTGGGTGGCCGAAGGTTTGGTGAAAACTCATGAGGATAGATGGATGGAACAGGTTTTGGAGGCAGAGCAATACTATGAAGAGTTGATAAGGAGGAACATTCTGCAACCTAAATCTGTGCGATTTAGCTCATGTAACATGCATGATCTCTTGCGAGCTCTTGCTCAGTTTTTGTCACAAGATGAAAGTTTCTATGGAGATGTAGATGAATTAAACGCCACCGCTTTGTCAAAGCTTCGGCGCCTGTCAATTGGAAGAAGAGGAGAGATGGCAGCAGTCCCTAGTTCTATAATAGAACTGAATTGTTTGAGGACCCTGATCATGTTTCCGAGCCCATCAGGTTTTGAAAATGATTTGCTCGTGAGATTAACTCATCTCCGTATCTTGCATCTAAATGGGAGAGATATTGGGAGCATCCCGGATTCTATTGGAACTTTAATACACCTTAGACTCCTTGATCTTAGTTCTACAAAAGTTTCCATCCTACCGGAATCTCTTTGTTTCCTTGCAAACCTACAAATATTGAAACTCAGATCGTGCTACCAGCTGCAGATGCTTCCCAACAGCATCACTCGGCTTTTCAATCTCAGATGTCTTGATATTTTGATACACCATTGAATTTTCTGCCTAAAGGGATTGGAAAATTAGAACAACTTGTTGAACTCAAGGATTTATTGTGGGTGATGATAGGAACGGCGGTGAAGAAGCACAAGGCTGTGAATTGGAAGAGTTGCAGAGTCTCTCCCGCCTCAGAATTCTCGTAGACAGATTGGCGAGGGCATCGAACAGGGATCGAATTTTCGACAATAAACCCTGCTTAAAGATATTATGGCTAAGTTGTAGCCAGAAAATGTGATGGACGATGAGGAGATCCGTCGGATCGAGGAGATCTTCGAGGACTTGACCCCTCCGAGAAGCATAGAAGATCTAAATATATTGGTTTCTTTGGCCGGAGGTATCCTGGCTGGATGATGTCATCGTCTTTGGGAGATGATCTTCCTAACCTGAAATATTTGGTGCTTAACCGATGCAAATCATGCCGAGAGCTTCCGCCGCTGGGTCAGTTGCCCCAATTGATCGATCTGAAAATTTACAATGCATCTACAGTTGTATCAATTGGCCCTGAATTTCTAGGCAGCGGTGTAAGGCAGGGATCGCATACAGCAAGGCCAACCTTCTTTCCCAAGCTCGAAACCCTGGACTTATCCTCTATGGACGAATGGGAAGAATGGGAGAAGTGAACAACTAGCATCTCGTCAGCATTGCTGCTGCCTCGTCTAAAGAAATTGTCACTTTATAAATGTTACAAGTTGAGGGCTCTTCCCAATGTCTTTAAGCAGGCCACCATGATGCAAAACTTGTATATTGCTGAGCTGAGGAGCTGAGAGGAGTCGAGAACCTTCCTTTTTTATCGAATCAGCTAACCATCGAATTTTCTAAATGTTTGGAAAAGATCTCAAATTTACCTGCTCTAAAGAGACTATGCATACATAAATGCCCAGCATTGAGGAGCGTGGAGAATTGAATGCACTACAATGCCTGGAGTTGATTGATGAATCCATGGACAGCCTCCCGGAATGGATTTTGGGACTTCTCAAGAACGACACCCTCATCAAGACAACTCGAGTTGATCCTACGTTGCGATGTCCCCCTGCTTGCGAGGTGCCTCAGGGGACGCCCAGACTGGCCCATCATCCAACAGTTCTCTCGAGTAAGTGCCAAGCTTTCACCAACACTGGAGAAGCTAGTCTACATTATTATCTACATTATACCAAGGTACCTTTTAGCTACCAAACCAACCTTGAGTCTGATGGCTCAAACAATTGAGTGTGATGGCTCAAACGATGAGTAGAGTCTTTCTCCACAACATTTTATTTTCTATGAAAGGTGCTTCTTAGCTCATCTGGTACCTTGTTACTGAATGTTGTCATGCATCAACTTTATTTCTCACTTTCCTATCAGTGTTCCCTATGTAATTTCTATTTACTGGACTTTCAAAGGAATCCATGATCAGTGAAACATGTTAGAAGGCATAGAGAGCTGTAAGTTAAGTTCTGAGGACTCTTCAGAGTTGGAACAAATTAATTGTAATGTCTCTATCTTCAGCACTCTTTTTTATGCAAAAATGGAATCAAAACCTTTAAGTTGACTGTTGACCTCCTGGACAGAGGTCTGATAATTTTCTAGGAACAAGTAGGTAGTCAATTGATTGATTTGTAACTTTACAACTTGAAAATAGAAACATAGATTTGCTCCATAACCAGAAGCCACTCTGCTTCAACCCCCATCAACTTTTGAGCAAAACTGCACTGTTATCGAAATTTACAAGCTCTCCTAAAGGGAGTGGTAAATGAAAGTGACACAGCCATTCAAATTGTGATCCTTCTTCTAAGAGGCCAATCAGCACTAGAGATCAAGCAATGCAGACCAAACATGGGAGAAACCAAGCATATCTTTATATGGTGCTCCCAGCATCCATGCTACCATGCTTGTACTTTCATGGGAATCACCATCTAGTCATGAGGGTTGATCATAAAAACAATGAATAATATAGACTTTGAATGGAATCCCAATTCTAGTCTAGTAGGGTAGCCCTACACGCTCCACATGTGATTAGACTTATTCCAGAACTTGTACTCTGGCAAGATCTAAGAGTGTGCATATAGATCAAGAGTCATTGAATTGATTTCAAAAGGATGGTAGAGGACTTTGGATATTCCTTTTGGGTACTTGGAAGAAGCATCTAGCCCCATGGTTATGCAAGAAAAGCATTGGGCTCGATGTGGTGGTATAGGTACGTTGCCTTGGGAAATCTGGGCTTCATCTATTACAGGAACCCAAATTTGGTTTTTCAACCAAAGTTGTTTAGGCCTAATACAAGTCATCCGGATGAAAATGTATCAACATATAAAATATTTCAAGAACAGCAGCAAGATTAATGGAAGAGTCTTAGTACCATATCCTGTCCAGATAAAACCCATAAATTAAACTCCGCTTGGGCTGCTCTTGGATCTAAAAGATCAAGAATACAAATCAGGACAAAAAATGGAAGAAAAACATAAATCCAACCATAGGCAAATAGGAACACTAAAAGAAGAGATGAGAGATTATGACTAGTTTTTGGCTTGAAAGATATATATATATATATATATATATATGGAGAAAGTAACAACAGAACGATGAATAGAGTTGATCAGTCGATGACTTATGGAATGGAACTATGGTAGATTACGAATGAAAATCATCTATATAGTTTGCAGGTTTAGATCTCAATGGGTCGGATTCACTTTAGATCTAATTACATTCGTACACATTCATGTCTGATTATAGAGAAGGCTCAATTGCAAATTCAGGTTTAAAGCTAGATCTCGAGGGACATTAGATCAAAATTTTCAATGCAATGAGACATTTTTTTTAAGAGGCAACAAAAGTGCATGTAGAGAGAGAGAGAGAGAGAGAGAGAGAGAGAGAGAGAGATGGACGGTACTACTAAGAGTTATTTAGCGTGAACATTTTCATGTAAATTTTTTAAAAATTTTGCCATATGAAATTCCAATGTTTGAAGTACAATCAATTACTTTAAAAATTTCATTGAAATATAATTTAAGGAATATAAGATTAATAAGTGAAGAGGTGTTAATCTTTGATTCTTAACAATAAAGAATTATCATGAAATTTTGATTCTTCCCACTCAAACAACCACTTATTTTCTTGTATTATTTGGTAGGAAATCACCCACTTATTCCTGTACCTTAGGAAGCAATGTAGCAATGGGATAAAAGAATAGAAATTATTATTTCATGGACTTTATATATATATATATATATATATATATATGCTGTCATGCTGCATTGCATTCTACCTAAGGATTAGGGCCCTATGTTAATTGCATTGTAATGAAAATTCTGTTTACCAAAAGTTTATTTTTTGATCTTTTATTTTTATAGATATTTATTTTTTAGTCCTAGGTTACGTTGATTAAAAAAAATAATTTATTAAATAATAATGTATCAAGAAACTTAGTAGTATTCATAAAAATAACTTATATTTGTTTAGAACAACAAGAAAGCTTGCAAAATGTTCTTTCACAAAATATGCTATTATAAAAGTATAGGATCTTTGTTTGAGCTAAAATTATTATAGAAAATCCTAGCTAACTATTGTATAGCCGAGCAACTCAAATCACATAAAACTTATTTTCCTTTGCCTTCAATATTTCTCAATTCTTTCAACTAAATCTTAATCAAACTAAACTACTCATGTAGATCTCAATCAAACTAATCATCCACGGTTGATCTCGACAGCCGCATCTCGTCTCATCTTTTATTTCTCTTTATTATCTTGAAACATTATTATTTTTTTAATAAATTCCCATTTATAATGTTTCCTAAAATATCAATATATAATTTTATAAGCAATTTGAGAATGATAAGTATATTGAATAAAATTAAAAAATTAACTCAAAATTCAGGTTCAGATGGTCTTAAATTTATTTCATACTTTTTTTTTTCTTAACCATTTTTAAACACTTAAATATAACTAATCAATTGATCTAAACCGCAAATTTGACCTGTTCCTTATCATACTTAACCCCACCTCCTGATCATACTTAACCCCACCATACTAAACAAGCAACGCTGCTAGATCTGATATATTTTTTATAAAGCCAATCATCTGCACTGATCAACTAATATATTATATCTAGATTTTTGAACATAAAGTCAGATTGGGTTAGACTTGACTAAGCTCAAATCTTGCCCAACCTGTTTTCAGCCCCATGTGGCAAGACAATGGAGGTGGTAAAAATGCTAGTGGAAAGAATTGAAGGATGAAGGATGAAAGATGATGCATTCGATTGGTTTAACTGAATAACCAGATTTATATTAAAATAATGAGCTATATTTTTACAAAATTTCTAATAATATTTATACAGAATTTAAAAAAAAATTCAGTCCAATCAAAGATCAACACTGATGTTTAAATAGAAAAATAATAGGTTAGGGATGCAGCAAGCAAATAAGTTAAATAAAAAAAAAATCTCTTCTAGAGAATCTCTCATGTTTGGTACGAAGTTGCAACAAAATCATCCAACATAAGGCTCCACTGTTTATGGCTGCGAGAGCCTGTGTTTCTCAAACAAAAGCAGTGCCCCAACACGAGTGTACACCTACTTCCTGTTCCACCCGGCAGGAGATATGGTAGCAGGCCTTCAATGATCGTCACAATAATCTAGATTCTCTCTCAAGATAACAAATCCTTCCAATATTGGTGTGAGTGGAATGTATCTGCATACACATAGAAGCAGAAAGATAACATTAAAAAAAATGAAAACAAAGACATGCAATCCAGGGCTCATTGTGTTATATCGCACTTTTTGTGGCCAACTCAGCTCGTTCGCCAGCTGTTAGTAAGACAGGAGTAGAATGTGTCTGGAATCCCATAATAGTCTTCGGTCGTCCTGCCAGGCCAACCACATCAACAGCCTGACCCACTTGTACAGGAACAGAAAGAGGCTTCAAATTTTCATCCACTGTCATCAGCATTCTTGGCTGCAATAAAGGAGGAAGCTTCATGTCCAAACAAGCATACAACACGGTAACAAGTCCAGCAAGAGCCATCCTGCAAGAGAGTGTTTGTGATTTCTAGGATTATTTTGAAGGAATGAGAGGGTTCCAAGGAAAATACGGAGATAATAGAAACCGGTCAGAGTGGTAAGGCGAAAGGTTAGCAAACCCTTCCCATGTGTACAAGACCTTGAGCAATTCTCACCTGCATATAGATATTTGGTAAATGGCGTGACTAGAAAATAACAAGAGTAGCTAAAATACAAAGGACAAGGATGCCTCTGCTTACATAGAAGAGATGCCCAGGCCCAGCTTCTTTGTAGTAATAACTTGAAAGGTTGCGAAGCATGCCAGCTATCCGAGCATTATTGGTGCCTGCACCGATCAAGCCCAACGAGATGATTGTTGCCTGTAGAACAAATGTTAGTTTGGAAGTCATGGCTTGATAAAATAAGATGAAGTGAATCACCATCTAGGGGAACGAACCATAGACACATCACCATCTGTGTCATGAGTCTGCTTAGTGTGTCCATGACATTGACCTGATCAAACAGAACTTCATAAGCCATAAAACAATAAACCATGACAGAATATTAATCTTTGATTTATAGCTAGTTTGGTCACCCAGCCATTATGGTATCTCCAACAAGGCCTCAAGATAGTTTCATGGCCTGACGAGTCAATAAATAGCACACGTCAAGAATTCTCAGGGTACCAAGGGGGGGAATCAGTCTTACATTGATACATTAAAGCAAAAATTGGGGAGCAGAGAAGCAGCAGCAGACTCCCGCTTCATTGATTTTCTTACTCTACTCGTCAATTCCAAACTATGTGGCAGAGCATCATATATAGAGAGATGAGGTGTCTAAAAATACATTTACTTTTTAACAAAACAACAGCTTTCAGTCCACCGTGCAGTGCCTAAAATCAGCTGCATCAGCTCAACCAACAACCATATAAATCAAATCAATAACCAATAATCATAACAGGATGTGGGTGCCCACCTTTACCTTTTTGTATCCAAGTGTGAAACTACAATAGCAATAATAATGTAACAAATTTGAAAAGCTGACATTTATAAGATTGACCTACCTTTGGATTAGATATGCATAGTATTCCAAGAGCGAGAGGTACTGCCCGTCTAATGTTCTGCTCTCCATATTACATGAGATGTTCCAGAGACCGGATAGCCATATCAAGATCCAATTCTTCAGCCATAGCAATAAGAGCAAGTCCCAGGACAGCATGTCCCTGATGAGTCTCGTCCTTGTCTAGATGCTGAGCACAGTACCCCAAAAGCTTCTGGACCTGTATTATGAGAAATTGATGATGCTCATAAGCTGACTTGACTCAATGAAAATAATGCTGCAATATGGTTTAACACAGATATGATAAAACACCTTATCCTCTGTTTGGATGGAGAGAAAACTAGGGAGAAAGAAAACTAGAAGGAAAAACAGGAGAGAAAATGAAATTTACCTTGTTTGGATGGAGAGAAAAGTAGGGAGAAAAGAAAACTAGAGGAAAAACAGAGGGAAAAAAGTGGTGGGCCCTACATAAAAGTTTTCTCTCCGAAATCGGAGAGATTTGGAGAGAAAACTCAAAAGTGCTCTTTCATTTTTTTTATTCCAATATTGACCCTTCCAAAAACAACCGATGTATTTTTTAATCATCTATAATAAGGATATTATTGTCATTGTAAATTATTAACTTTTTCTCTCTTATTTTCCTCCCACTCATCCAAACAGAAGGAGAGAAAATATTTTCTCTTCAATTTTCTTTCCTTCCACTTTTCTCTCCTTTTAGTTTTCTTTCCTTCCACTTTTCTCTCCATCCAAACAGAGCATTAAGAACATTTCCTGTTCCAGCATATGCCAAGGACAAGAGTGTGACATCACAATATTTCCTAATTTTTTAATTAAATGTCTTGGAAACCTCTGCGGTAGCTTCAACACGATCCTGCAGACAAAATGTTAAACTAGAACGTAAGAACATGACAGAACATACTGGTCAACCATGTGAAATAAATATTGCAATCAATAACATAACAATTTCCACAGCGTAAAGCTAATATCTACAGCTAAGATAATTTTGTCACTGCGACTGAACAAGAATTTCTGGAAAAATGAGAAACCAACAAACCACATCGAAAGTGATGTGGATAATCCAGCGCTGTTAGAATAAATGGTAACAGCAGCTAACGGAGGTCCTCCCCTAACCCCGGAACCTCCTCCTTATCCGACATCAGTGTTGGTTCCGCCAAACGTCTTCTGGAGGACTCCGTCTCCACGGAGTCATTCAACCCTTAGCTCTGTCGAACATCCGGTAAGACCCCGAACATCTCAACCCCGAGACCCCCCCTCCGGTCTCGGGGTGCACAAGCATCATCTCACCCCCGAGACCCCCTCCGGTCTCGGGGTGAGGTCCATGCATCTCAACCTCGAGACTCCCTCCGGTCTCGGGATGCATAAGCATCATCTCACCCCTGAGACCCCCTCCGGTCTCAGGGTAAGGTCACTGCATCTCAACCTCGAGACCCCCTCCGGTCTCGGGATGAGGTCCCTGCATCTCAACCTCGAGACCCCTCCGGTCTTGGGGTGCACAAGCACCATCTCACCCTCGAAACCCCCTCCGGTCTCGGGGTGAGGTCACTGCATCTCAACCTCGAGACTCCCTCCGGTCTCGGGGTGCACAAGCATCATCTCACCCCCGAGACCCCCTCCGGTCTCGAGGTGAGATCACTGCATCTCAACCCCGAGACCCCCCTCCGGTCTCGGGGTGCACAAGCACCATCTCACCCCCGAGACCCCCTCCGGTCTCAGGGTGAGGTCACTGCATCTCAACCTCGAGACCCCCTCCGGTCTCGAGGTGCACAAGCATCATCTCACCCCCGAGACCCCCTCCGGTCTCGGGGTGAGGTCACTACATCTCAACCTCGAGACCCCACCGGTCTCGGGGTGCACAAGCATCATCTCACCCCCGAGACCCCCTCCGGTTTCGGGGTGAGGTCACTGCATCTCAACCCCGAGACCCCCCCTCCGGTCTCAGGGTGCACAAGCATCATCTCACCCCCAAGACCCCTTCGATCTTGGGGTGAGGCCACTGCATCTCAACCCCGAGACCCCCCTCCGGTCTCGGGGTGCACAAACGTCGTCTCACCCCCGAGACCCCCTCCGGTCTCAGGGTGCGGGAGCAACGTTCAGTACGTGAACCGGCCTTTGAACCAAACGACAACTTCGGGCCACCTGGCGCACCCATGTGACCCGCCGTGCGCCCGTGGCTGCTTGTGGCCATACCTCATAATGGCGTATGGTGCATTGCATGTGTCACTATGCATGACCATGTCCCGTTACGGAGTACGATTCACTACCACTTGCAACTGTGCACGGTCATATCAAGCAACGGTGCGCACCAAATGCAACCGCGGCTGCTAGACACCTGTAAAGCCATATTGACAGGTAACGCAGGATGCCTCTGGCGCGCACAGTGACGGTACGATAGCAATCTTTCGGAACAGAAAGATGGGACATTCGAGTAGGTATAAAAGCACACGCCCGCATTGTGAGTAGGGTCCTTGAACTCTGGTTTTCTAGTTTTCTTCCTACTAGCTAAAACCCTAACTGTTTCAGCTCCCTTCTGCTGAGCAGTTTTCATCTGATCCCAAGTGACTAACTTGAGCATCGGAGGATCCCCACCGGAGCATCCGGTCTCCTGGGACTTTTCTTACAGGGGTCCAGAGAGAAGGACGTCCGTCTTCCCCGATGCTTGAAGAAGGTGACTTGGCTTCATCAGATTGGCACGCCAGGAAGGGAGGATTGAAGAAAAGTATAGCCTCGAACCTGTTACTGACTTCTCCCTCCTCAAGCTCTTAAACAATGGTGATGACTCATGCACGAGAGGCCACCGTCAGTCACACTGGGGGACAGCGTCAAAGGGTTGATCAGCCCGCAGCTGGCCCCTCAGCCCCTCCAACCGATGCACCTGCACCAGCACCGGTATAGCAGTTTCAGGAAGATTGGTTTGCTGCTCTTACCGTGCAAGTTCAATCCTTGGCCACAATGGTCCAAGGCCTACAGCATCAGGCGGTGATTGCACGACAATTGGAACTCCTCCCGTATATGCCAGGAGTCCCTCAGCCCAGTTAGCACTCATTTCGGAGGAGGTCTCCTGCCCGAGAAGCCTGCCCTCACCACACTTCACCTAAGCCTCAACGCCGCGAGGCCTCAAAGTGGCCCCGCTCACCCTCTCGCTGCGTCAGCGCGTCCCCTAAGAGACAACGTGAGAAGGAGGCGGAGCGTCCCCGTCGGCCTCCCCATCGCCTCTCCTCTTCCTCAGACTCTTCGAGGGAGGGGTTCTTCGATGGCGGAGTAGCCCGCCAGGCGGAGCCAAGACTTGATGAGTACAACCAGCGGTTGGAAGAGCTCAGCCGTTGGATTACCAACCCTCTAGAGACGGACTATGACAGTCGCCCACCGCTGTCTCACCGCATTATGGAGGAGCCTATCTCCACTCGATTTCGTCTCCCTCAGCTGGACCCTTATGACGGGACCACGGACCCCCTAGACCACCTAGAGAGTTATAAGGTTCTTATGCAAGTCCAGGGGGCAACCGATTCGCTCATGTGCATCGCTTTCCCAGCCACCTTGAAGAGAGTTGCCCGAGCCTGGTATTTCGGCCTGCCACCGTGAAGTATCGATTCCTTCCGTCAGCTGGAGAGGGCCTTCCTGGCCCACTTTGATGCCTGCAGGAAGATTCCAAGGGTAGCCGATAGCCTCTTCTCCGTTTAGCAAAAGAGTGGCGAGTCCCTTCAGGACTATGTCGCACGGTTCAAGGAGGCTGCCCTGGAAGTTTACAATCTTGAAGATTCAGTGGCCACTTTGGCCTTGAAGCGAGGGCTTCGCCCGTCTCGCTTCGCGTACTCCCTTGATAAGATGCCACCCGGTTCCTACGCCGAGCTCTTGACCCGGGCCCAGAAATATATTCGGGCTGACGAGGCTGACTCCTCCCGATGCGAGGCTAGTGGGAGCGTCTCCAAGAAACCGGCCCGATCGGAACCTATCGAAGCTCGCCCCAGAAGACCTGAGCCTTCTCACCGGCCAGACAACCATCCCCGAGCCCCTGCACCACCAAGAGATGGACCCTACACCCCACTGCTCGCCCCGATATCGTAGATCTTGCTCGAGATTGAAGGGGAGCCTTATCTTCAGTGCCCTCCTCCAATAAACCCGAAGATCCCTCGCAACAAGAACCTCTACTGTCGTTATCACCGGTATCATGGCCATAACACTAACGACTGTCATCAGCTGAAGAAGGCTATAGAAGACCTTATCCAACGAGGCCACCTGGGAAAGTTCATCCAGAGGAACAACCTAGGAGCTCCTGGCCCGTCAGCGCCCCTGCCGCCGATGATCGACAATGCTCCAACTGAGAAGATGGTGGCAATGATTTCCTAGGGGGCAGGTGGACCGCCCAAGAGGCCGAGAGAGGAGGGGGAGTTAGACTCTGTAATCCCTTTTTCTAAAAGGGACTTAGAGGGGGTAGTTAATGAAAATAATGACAGTGTCGTCGTGTCCATGACGATAGCCAAACATCCTGTAAAAAGAATTTTAGTCGATAGCGGGAGCTCGGTGAACGTTTTGAATTACGATGCTTTTGTTCGCATGAGTTTATCATCTAACCTACTCTGACCTGTTGCCATGCCCTTGATGGGGTTCACAAGAGACGCCATGCAAGTTAAGGGGGAAATCACCCTTCCTGTTACGGCTGGCACGGCCCCACACCAAAGCACGGTCCTCACGAGCTTCCTAGTGGTCCGGGTGCCCCTTGCCTACAACGCTATCCTCGGAAGGCCCGGACTCAACCTCTTGGACGCCGTCATCTCTACTAAGAGGCTCCCCGTGAGGTTTCCCGCCAAAGGAGGGGTCGGGAAGATGTGGGGGGAGCAGAACCCGCCCCCACTTTGCTGCCACATGTCTCCAGGTCCGCAGGAGGTGATGCATGCGCCCATGCCAAAGGTGTTGGACCCCCGGGACCTCGAGAGGAGAGGAGAACCGGCTGAGCGTCTACTAGCCTTCCCTCTCGGGGAGGACCCGGCAAGAACGATCCGCATCGGAGCTTTGCTTCCGGAGGAGGCCCGCGATCGGCTCCTCGCTTTCCTATGAGCCAACGATGACATCTTCGCATGGTCGGCGTCGGACATGCCGGGCATCCCTGAAGAAGTGATCACCCACCGGCTCAACATCAAGCCTGAGTGCTGACCCATTCGACAAAAGAAGAAAAGTTTTACCTCAGATAGACAGAAAGCTATGGATGAAGAGGTGCAAAAGCTTTTGGCGGCCGGTCATATCCATGAAGTGCACTACCCCAACTGGCTGGCAAATGTCATGATGGTGCGTAAGGCCAGTGGGAGCTGGAGGATGTGTGTGGACTTCACCGATCTCAACAAGGCATGCCCCAAGGATAGTTTCCTGCTGTCCCGGATTGATTAGCTAGTGGATGCTACGTCTGGGCACGAGGCCCTTAGCTTCATGGATGCGTTTTCAGGGTACAACCAAATAAGGATGGACCCATGAAGAGGCCACTTCCTTTGTCACCGAAAAAGAAATTTACTGCTACAAAGTGATGCCGTTTGGACTGAAGAATGCTGGGGCAACTTATCAGATGTTGATAAATAATGTCTTTGAGGGCCAGATTGGGCGCAACATGGAGGTGTATGTGGATGATATGTTGATCAAGAGCGCCCATGCGGCTAACCATGTCGTTGATCTTGCAGAAACCTTCGGCAACCTGTGCCAATATCGGATGAGGCTGAACCTCCATAAGTGTGCCTTTGGGATTGCAGCGAGCAAGTTCTTAGGCTTCATGGTGACTCAGCGCAGGATCGAAGCCAATCCTGACAAGATCCAGGCCATCCTGGATATGAGGCCTTCGGCTAACAAAAAGAGGTGCAGCGCTTGACTGGAAGGGTGGCAGCCCTGAGTTGCTTCATGTCAAGATCAGCGGAGAGATGCCTGCCCTTCTTCAAGGCGTTGCGCAAGGTTAACGGTTTCGAATGGACAAAGGAGTGCTAGGACGCCTTCGAGGAGTTGAAGCAATTTCTATCCACTCCCCCGTTACTGTCTAAGCCAAGGAGCGGGGAGGAGCTTCTTTTGTATCTGGAAGCCTCCCCTAAGGCCATCAGTTCTATGCTCGTATGTATGGATGCTGATGTAATGCAGAGGCCAGTCTATTACACCAGTAAGGTGCTTCATGATGCCGAGACCAGATACACCAGAACTGAGAAGATCATCTTCGCCTTGGTGTCTTCGCACAGTGCTTCCGACCCTATTTCCAAGCTCACCCCATCGTGGTGCTCATGGACCAACCTCTCCGAACTATTCTATCCCGTCCTGACACCTTGGGACGGTTAGTCAAGTGGGCCATTAAGCTGAGCGAGTTTGATCTGTCCATCCGGCCAAGATCTGCCATGAAGTCCCAAATATTAGCTGATTTTTTGGTCGAGTGTACCTGGACTGAGGAGGGCCATGAAGAGTCGCATCCGGAGGTGCGCATAGAGCCACCCCCGGTGGGGGGAGCATAAGGAGAAGAGTGGATCCTACATGTGGATGGAGCGGCTAACTCTCAAGGAAGCGGAGCGGAACTTATCCTCGCAAGCCCCGAGGGGGAGGTAGTAGAGTATGCCCTCCGGTTCCTGTTCTCATCTACCAATAACCAGACAGAGTATGAAGCCCTGCTAACGGGGATGAAACTAGCCAAGGAGCTTGGAGCGGAGCGTCTGAGAGCCTTCATAGATTCCCAGCTCGTCTTCAGGCAGGTTGCTGGGGAGTATGAGGCCAGAGACCCAACCATGTCATGCTACTTAAGCGAGATGTGGTCTCAGGCCTCTCGGTTCTCCTACTTTCATGTCAGCTACATTCCCCGTGTGGAGAACGCTAGGGCTGATGCATTGTCCCGACTGGCCACCTCGGCCGACGGGACCCTGGGAAGAATGTATGTGGAGCACCTGCAGGCCCCAAGCATTGAAGTGGCGGAAAAAGCATTGCCAGTTGAGTAGGGGTCCTCTTGGATGGACGTCTATGTATGATATTTGACTGACGGCACCCTCCCTGAAGACCCCGCAGAAGCTAGATTACTCAAGCGGCGGGCTCCAAGGTTCCTGATAATGGACGGGAGGCTTTATCGAAGGTCATTTTCATACCTGGTCCTCAAGTGCGTAGGGCCAGCTGAAGCAGATTACATCTTGTGGGAGATCCACGAAGGTATCTGTGGAAGTCATCTGGGGAGCAGAGCCCTAGCCTACAAGGCCCTACGATAGGGATATTACTGGCTCACCATGAAGGAAGACGCGGCCGAGCTTGTCAAGAAATGTGATAGCTATCGTCCATCGTCTCTTGGCCCTAACCGAGCCATCCCATGACCCGGCCTATCTAGCCGATCTCCTCTATCACTCGGCCTAGCCCGAGCGATCCCCATACCTCTGCAGAATTCGGCGTGGGAAAGATTAAATCCTTAAGATTCAAAACATGAATAATATCTGAGAGTGGCCTAGGGCCCTGGGGCCTATGCCCCCACCAAATCTCGAGACATCAACAAGCTCTCCCAGCCGTCGATCCTCTAACTAACCAGATACGAATCCTACCAATTCTATAACAAACTGGATTCGGATCCTAACAGCTTTTGGACCCACGACGCTCCCAGGCAACTAGGTGATTCTCTATAAATACTACCGCCTCAGATCCCCTCAGGTACGCCATCTCTTATGCGCACACTTGCTCACTGATTATCCCTCTCTGCCTCTTCCTCCACCATCACCGCTCTGCTCAAAGCCCTGGGAGAGACTCTTCAGCGAGAACCTTCTCCTCATTTTTGTTGACTGTCGATCTCTACTGACTTGAGCGTCAGAGGGTCTTCCGCAGAGGGCCACCCCCAACACCTCTCGCGTGAGGACTGTTTTGCATGTCCGCCCAGGAGGAAACTCATCTCAAAGCCCGAGCGCGCCCGAGTCGGAGGACAAGATTTCAGTAACAACAGAATGGCGCTAGAGGAAGGGCCCTCATGTCCCTAAAAACTTGTGATCTGAGAGACAAGGATCTCAGTCTGCAAGAGAACTCCTCCCATGGCCAACCGAAAAAGGCTACCTCCGAGGTTCGAGATCAGGTCACCCCTCAAAGGCCTGATCTAATGAGCAGTGTCGCACCGCCACCACCGCTAGTCGAGACTCCATTGCCACCGACGGCTCCGATGACCCAAGACCAGTTTGCCTTATTGGTCCAGTAGATCCAGACCCTAGCCCACCTAATTCAGGGGTTCTCTGAAGCCCCCCGTCAGGTTGCTCCTCACCCTTCTAAGGAGAATGCAGCCCCCGCTCACCCAACGGTCTCTTCTTCCAGTCCGCATGGAGTCGCGGACCCCCCTTGCCATCCCAGAGAAGCTGAGCCAGCTCCCCATCAAGCCCGTGGCAAAGATCTCCCTAGATCTCGGTAGGCCAGATCTCTTTTCCCGGTGTATTCTCGCCATGATTTGACACCGTCTCAGTATTCTCCCCATCCTGCGCCTTCTACTCTTCCTGACGAAGAGATCCGCCGCCAGCTCCAAGAAATGCGTCAAAAGCTTGACGTCGCCAAACAAGCCCATCCGCTCCAGAATAAAGCAGAGCAGGGCATTCCCTTCTCTAAAAAGATCATGGAGGAAGTGATTCCCTCCCATGTCAAGCTGCTTGCCATTGAGCCTTATCATGGCTCCTCCGACCCCAACGACCATCTCAGCAGCTTCCAATCGATAATGATGTTCCACGGAGCATCAGATGCGATCCTCTGCCGAGCCTTCCCTTCCACCCTCAGAGGATCTGCCCGAACCTGGTTCAATGCTCTGAAACCAGGTTCCATTAATTCTTTTGATGAGCTGAGCTGCCTTTTCATCAGCCAGTTCGTCAGTAGCCGCCGCCACCGATGGAGATCTGACTCCCTCTCTGAAGTTAAGCAGAGAGAGGGGGAGTCCCTGAAGAAATACCTCAGCCGGTTCAACATGGCCATGCTAGAAGTGGACCACCTTAATCATGAGGTGGTCATGTCCGCCCTAGCAGGCGGCGTATTGAAGGAAAGCGACTTTTATTTGGCCCTGGAGCTCAGCTACCCTTCAAACCTCTTCAACATGATGGCCCTGGAAGACAAGTATGCCAGAGTCAAAGAGTCACGGAGAGATGCCTGATCCAAGCTAACGAAGAAGAAGAAGCCTAAGGGCTCCGATAAGCACCGACCTGCCCACCGGTCGAGCTCGCATCGCCGCCAAAGGATTCCCCAGCCACCGCCAAGGAACCGCACTCGGAGCCCGCCTAGGAGGCTCCACCGGTTCACTCTGCTCACTGCCTCAAGAGCGGAGATTCTCATGGAAATTGAGCGCCAACTCCCTCGACCTCCTCCTCTTAGAGGGAATGCGGCTCGGAGAGATCCCGCAAAATATTGCCGCTACCACCACGACCATGACCATGACACTGAAGTGTGCTGGCAACTAAAGAATGAGATTGAAAGACTCAACCAGTGGGGTAGACTGGATCGGTTCAGAGGAGCCCCCGAGCCAAGGAACAGGGGCAATCACCGGCCTGAGCCCCAACAGCAACCTCCTCCCTCTCCAAATCCTCTGGTTGCTAGCCACATTAACGTGATTGAGGCGGTTGGTAGTCCTTCAGGTGGGAGGGACAATGAAGAAGGTCCGGCACCGAAGAAAGCATGACCTGATGAGATCTCTTTCTCCAATGATGACTTCCAGGGGATATAGTTCCCGCATGATGATGCGCTAGTTGTATCTCTTAATTTGAACAACTATGATGTAAGCCGAATTCTAATTGATAGTGGAAGCTCTGTCAATGTTTTGTACCTTAATGTGTTTGTGAAGATGAAGCTGCTCATGAAGAGTCTCCGAGCCGTGGACTCCACCCTAATGGGGTTCACCGGCGATGTCATCATTCTGGAGGGGGTTGTCACCCTGATGGTCCGTGCGGGGACCTGGCCCCGCGTGGCCATTGTGTATGCTGATTTCCTGGTGACCAAGCTCTGGTCGCCCTACAACGTGATCCTGGGAAGACCCGGCCTAATGTCTCTCAGAGCCACCATCTCCATCCCACATCTTGTTATGAAGTTTCCTACCGAGCGAGGGGTAGGCATAGTTCGGGGAAGCTAAGCTATAGCTCGGCAGTGTTTCGTCACCAGCCTGTAGTCCAGACTGCCCGAGGTCGATGGACTAGACACTTGGGAGGATTTCGCTAAGCATCGAGGAGAACAAGCCGAAGAGCTGGAGGAGGTACCGTTGGATGAAGCTCGGCCTGACCGAACAATAAGGATTGGGTCATTGCTGAAGGGGGAGATTCGGCTACAGCTGATCAACTTCCTCCGAAGGAATGCTGACATTTTTACCTGGTCAGCCTCAGATATGCCTGGGATCAGCCCAGACATCCTTGTCCACCATCTCAATGTGGACGAGGTATCCCGACCCATGAAGCAGAAGAAAAGAAGCTTCGCCCCTGACCGGCAGAGAGCAATTGAAGAGGAGGTGGACAAGCTCATCAAGACAAACTTCATTCGAGAAGTAAATTATCCAAGCTGGCTATCCAATGTCGTCATGGTGAAGAAGTCGTATGGCAAGTGGCGAATCTGCATCGACTTCACCAACCTAAATAAAGCATGCTCGAAGGACAGCTTCCCTCTCCCTCGGATCGACCAGCTCGTGGACGCCACTTCTGGCCATCAGATGCTGACCTTCATGGATGCGTACTTAGGCTATAACCAAATCTAAATGGCACCCGAAGATGAAGAAAAGACCGCCTTCATAACTGACTGAGGTACCTATTGTTACCGAGTTATGCCATTTGGCCTGAAGAATGCAGGTGCCACCTACCAAAGGCTAGTAAACAAGGTCTTCAAGAAGCAAATCGGTCGGAACATGGAGGTATACATTGATGACATGCTGGTTAAAAGAAAGGAAGCTTCCCAGCATATTGAAGACCTCTCAGAGAGCTTCACGACACTCCAAAAGTATCGGATGAAGCTCAATCCGACGAAGTGTGCTTTCGGCGTCACCTCAGGAAAGTTTCTAGGCTTTATGGTTTCTCAGCGAGGCATCGAAGCCAACCCGCAGAAGATTCAAGCCCTCCAGCAAATGGCGCCCCCAGCATCTATCAAAGAAGTCCAGCGCCTGACTGGGAGGATTGCGGCTCTCAACCGCTTCGTGACTCGGTCAGCCAAGAGGAGCCTCCCATTCTTCAAAGCTCTCCGATCCGCCAAGAACTTTCAATGGACTCCTAAATGCCAAAAATCATTTGAAGACCTCAAGAAGTATCTCGGCTCACCACCTCTCCTCAGTAGCCCAAATCTGGGAGAGATGTTATTCTTGTACCTGGCAGTTTTAGAAGGCGCGATTAGCTCGGTCTTGGTCAGAAGAGAGGAATAACCAAAAGCCGATCTACTATGTCAGCAAACTGCTCCGAGATGCCAAGACGAGGTACACCCGAGTCGAGAAGCTGGTGCTGGCCCTGATAACGTCGGTTCGAAGGTTGCGACCATATTTCCAGTCGCATTCTATGACAGTCCTCACCGACCAACCCATTAAGGCGGTGGTCCACCGCCCTGAGACATCAAGAAGGATGGCTAAGTGGGCTGTTGAATTAAGTGAGCATGACATCCGATATCGGCCTCGCCCAGCCATCAAAGCGCATGTTCTAGCCGACTTCCTCCTTGAATGCACTATCCTAGAAGCTGGCTCCGCTCCGAACTCCTCCGAACATCCAAGACCAAACGCCCTGTGGCTTCTCCACATTGATAGATCCTCCAACGCCAATGGTTCCGGTGCTGGTTTAGTCCTCACCAGCCCCGAGGGTGCGACCTTCGAGTATGGCATTAGATTCTCCTTCCCAGCCTCCAACAACGAAGCCGAATATGAAGCTCTGCTCACCGGACTCCGAATCGCCCGTGATCTGAAAGTGAAGAAGCTAAATGCCTTCACCGATTCTCAGCTGGTAGCTGGTCACATGCGGGGTGAGTTTGAGGCCCGAGAGCCAAATATGATTCGGTATCTCCAAGAGGTGCGAACCTACTCCCCCACATCTCTGAATTAGAAGTTATCCAAATTCCCAGATCAAAAAATGCTCGTGCCAACCTATTATCCTGGCTAGCAACTGCAGAGTCGATGGACTCCAAGTGAAAGTTCCCCTTGGAAATCCTGGAAAGGCCTAGCATTGCGGAGGCAGACCGAGTGATGCAGGTTGAGGTCGAACCATCTTGGTTCAACCCTATATTGAAGTATCTTAAAGAATGGTCACTCCCAGCCGACCATAGGGAAGCAAGGAAGCTGAGGCTGCAGTCTACCCACTATGTGCTGATCGACGACCAGCTCTATAAGCGGTCCTTTTCCATGCCGCTGCTTAGATGCCTCTGCCTGTCAGAAGCTGATTATGCTCTTCGAGAGGTACATGAAGAAATTTGTGGCAGTCATCTAGGGAGTCGATCTCTTTGCCACAAGGTGCTTCGCCAGGGATATTACTGGCTAACCATGCAAAAGGATGCCGACGATCTCGTTCGAACGTGCGACCCATGCCAGAGGCACTCCAACATCCAGAGGCTCCCCTCTGCCAGTCTGGTCCCTATTTCCTTGCTTGGCCCTTTGCAAAGTGGGGAATGGATATTCTTGGCCCTTTTCCCCCCGCCACTGGACAGAGGAAGTTCTTGTTCATCTCCATTGATTACTTCACTAAGTGGGTGAGGCTGAGGCCGTTGCCCAAATAACCGAAGCTTGGGCAGGGATTTCGTATGGAAATCCATCATTTTCGTTTCGGCCTCCCGCATACCATCATCACCGACAACGGCAAGTAGTTCAATAATCCCAAGTTCTGGGAGTTTGCGAAGATCATGGCATCAGCCATCGCCTCACGTCGGTAGGGCACCCGCAAGCCAATGGAGAAGCCGAGGTAACAAATCGGACCCTACTTCAAGGGATTAAAGCTCAGCTCGCCAGAGCCCGAGGTAATGGGCGGATGAACTTCATCATATTCTATGGGCATACCACACCACTCAAAGAATCCCCACCGGCAAGACCCCGTTCTGGATGGCCTTCGGCACGGAAGCCGTCATCCCTGTGGAGATAGGCCTTCCCTCTCCGCGAGTGGAAAGCTACTCAGAAGAGGCTAACGATGAGTAGCTCCGCACCAATCTCGACTTGGTGGAAGAGATCAGGGAAAAAGCTTGAATCAGAGTGGCCGCGTACCAGCAGAGAGTGGCCCGCTACCATGCCTCCCGAGTCAAGGGTAAGTCCTTCTCGCCTGGCGATCTCGTCCTCTGAAAGTGTCCGTCTTCAAGCCCGCTGGAGCAAGGAAAGCTCTTGCCGAACTGGGAAGGCCCCTAACAAGTAGCGGAAGTCATCGGACCTGGCACCTACAAGCTTCAGGATCTAAGCGGGAAATCCATTCCCCGGACGTGGAACTCGGACAATCTCCGCGTATACTATAGTAGGGTACGCCTCTTTGACCTACCCCATTTATAACTTTGGCATAATATTCCTGTTATCTACGACATGGTCACTTCTTCAAAAAATTGTGATGAGAAATGGATACCTCAAGCTCGCTCTCGACACTACCGAGCTATTTCGCCGAGCCGCTGAATTAAATCTCTGAACCTCGGTTGAGCCGAGCCCTACTTGATAAAAGCTCGGCATGACCGAGCGCCCCCAGTGTGATTGAGAACTGAACAATGCCCAAAATTTAGCTCGGATTCGGGCCGCTTACAAGCCCCAGCCGACCTAAGCGTTCTCCAAAATGTCATTCGGATTTGGGCTGCTTACAAGCCCCGGCCAAACCGCACAATCTCCAAAACGTCGTTCGAATTCGGGCCGCTTACAAGCCCTGGCCGACCTAAGCGTTCTCCAAAATGTCCTTGGATTCAGGCTGCTTACAAGCCCCGACCGAACCGCACAATCTCCAAAACTTTGTTCGGATTCGGGCCGCTTACAAGCCCTGGCCGACCTAAGCGTTCTCCAAAACGTCGTTCGGATTCGGGCCGCTTACAAGCCCCGGCCGACCTAAGCATTCTCCAACATGTCCTTCGGATTCTTCCCACTTACAAGCCCCGGCCGAACTGCACAATCTCCAAAACTTTGTTTGGGTTTGGGCCGCTTACAAGCCCCAGCCGACCTAAGCGTTCTCCAAAACTTCATTCGGATTCGGGCCGCTTACAAGCCCCGGCCGACCTAATCATTCTCCAAAACGTCACTCGGATTCGGGCCGCTTACAAGCCTCGGCCGACCTAATCGTTCTCCAAAACGTCACTCGGATTCGGGCCGCTTACAAGCCCCGGCCGACCTAAGCGTTCTCCAAAACATCCCTCGGATTCGGGCCGCTTGCAAGCCCCGACCGACCTAAGCGTTCTCCAAAATGTCCTTCGGATTCGGCCCGCTTACAAGCCCCGGCCGAACCGCACAATCTCCAAAACTTCGTTCGGGTTTGGGCCGCTTACAAGCCCCGGCCGATCTAAGCGTTCTCCAAAACTTCGTTCGGGTTTGGGCCGCTTACAAGCCCCGGCCGACCTAAGCGTTCTCCAAAACTTCATTCGGATTCGGGCCACTTACAAGCCCCGGCCGACCTAATCATTCTCCAAAATGTCACTCGGATTCGGGCTGCTTACAAGCCTCGGCCGACCTCATCGTTCTCCAAAATGTCTTTCGGATTCGGCCGCTTACAAGCCCGGCCGACCAATTGTTCTCCAAAACATCATTCGGATTTGGGCCGCTTACAAGTCCCGCCGACCTAAGCATTCTCCAAAGCTTCATTCGGATTCGGGCCGCTTACAAGCCCGGCCAACCTGATCGTTCTCCAAAACATTGTTCGGATTCGGGCCGCTTACAAGCCCGGCCGACCTAAGCGTTCTCCAAAACTTCATTCGGATTTGGGCCGCTTACAAGCCGACCTAAGCGTTCTCCAAAGCTTCATTCGGATTCGGGCGCTTACAAGCCCCGGCCGACCTAATCGTTCTCCAAAACATCATTCGGATTGGGCCGCTTACGAGCCCCGGCCGACCTGAACGATCTCCAAAGCTCCATTGGATTTGTGCAGCTTACGAGCCCCGGCCGACCTAAATGTTCTCCTAAACTTTGTTCGGATTCGGGCCGCTTACAAGCCCGGCCAACCTAGTCGGTCTCCAAAACGCGAGACATTGTTCAATGGAGACAAACACCTTGGGGGTGGCAACAAAAATGGAAGTTGCAAAAGACCTCCTTTTCTGTTTATCATAAAGAAAACGACAAAGAGGAGAAGAAAAGATAAAAAGAGCCCTCACAGGGGCCTATCGTCTTTCCCGAAAGCCACCGAGCCATCCTCACGCCAAGCCCCTCACGCCGAGCCAACTCGGTGACCTATTGATGAGGGACGCTATTTCCCCTTCCTGCTGGCTGATAACATGGCGAAGGAGCTCGATCTCCATCGAAATGACCAAATATCGCTCGGCCGTTCTTTGAAGCTGCTCATGGCTCGAACGCCGATGCCAGAACCACCCCATCGACAGTCACTGTAATACGGCTCCCGGAAGTCCCTGCGGCCGTTAGCACCGCCATTCGGCCCTTGAGTCGATCGCCTTTCACCGCCGGAGGCCATGTCCACACTCAAAGAGTCGTTGGGAGACTAGCTGAAAGGACGACCAGCACAGACGCCCCTCTCGTCCATATTTAAACCACTCCTGGTGAGTATCTCGATTACTCGAGTCATTAATCTCGACCTGTGAAAACTCACCATGCGTCACCGCCTCAGTTGGCGCTTGCGGGAAACAAGGGGTCGCGCCCCCTCATCGAGGAGGATCGGAAATCATCAACGAGATATGCGGGGAACTCCCCCTTTTTCTAGGGACCAAGCTCCCTCTGGTTTGCCAAACCCTTCTAAAATAAATGTTCTCAAGAACCTGCCAGACTCCCTCAAATTGGGCATCCCTGAAAAGACGGAAAAGTGCGTCAGCGATTGGCACCAGCTCACCTCCCTTGAGGATAACCAAGTCATAAAACTCGGGCGCCCCCATGTCGCTCGGTTAACCCTCATCCTCTTTGGCAGCCCGCACCGAAATCTACATCTGCTGCGAGACCCGAACAAAATATTATATCTCGGCAACAACCGAGTGATATCCTTCATACCTCGGTAACAACCGAGTGATATCCTGAAGCTTCGGCTTAGTTGAGTAATCCCTCCATCGCTTTGACGCAGCTAAGGCGTCCTATTATACCTCGGGAGGCAAGCGACTTCCCATTACTCAACAGCAGAGGCATGTCACGAACTGTCTTTCTCTACCGAAATACCTGCCTCTGTGAATAAGATCATGCCTACCTCATGAGTCCATAGGATCGCCCAGGTCCCTCTTTGGCTCAATCATGGATATACGCTATTTTTGCTGAGGACCGGACACCGGCCTTAGCAAGAACTAAGCCGCGATAGCGCTACCAAATATGCTACGACATAGAAAGCATGATATGGGAGTAACAACTCTAAGCACATAAGAGGCATAGACTAAAGAAAGAAAACTCTCTTTATTATTTCTTCATCAAAAGAAAAGTTACAACCTCCCAAGAGGAGTTACAAGTGCATCAAAGCACAGGAAATAAAAATGAGTACATAGCTCGGCCGGACTGCTTCAGTCAGTTTCGGTTAATAATGACATTTCGGCATCTGACCCAAGAAATTAGACAAATCAGACAGCTCGCCCCGAACCACCGACTAAGGCCGATCCAGCACTCCACGGGTCCTCTGGATGAATTAAGGGATCCAAAAAGAGACGCAGACCCGTGGATGCTGATTCTGAGGAATCGGGCAAACTAACCAGCTCCCCCCAGGTGGAATGCTGGATTGCAGGCCACTGCCTGATCGAGAGAGCTAGGGGACCATCAGCCCCACGCTGCTCTCAGCTCCCTCTGCGTGGAAAGGATTCCCCTCAGAGAAGGGACGAGAATCAGCCCGACGGAGAAGGAAAGCTCCGTGCGTGCTACGGGGGTGCCTATGCACTTTCTACCCTGCGTCCCCCATAGCAAACCACAAAGGACACATAGGAAGCGCATATGTGCGCTCTCCATGTGATCTCGGCGGACCTCCTGTGCGCTCTCCATGTGATCTTCAAAACTCCTCCTTCGAGGATGAGTTGCTCTTCAGCGACTCCTTCATCACCCAGCTGTCCGGGGAAGACGACTTGCAAAGGAAAAACTCAGTCCCTCTGCTCCAAGCCTCAGGGATACATGCATCATAAAAACTTTCACAGTTTGCAGAGAAGAAAATTTTTGGGGATGGCCTAACATGGCCCCTTCCTCCCCTTCTTATAGGCGAAATGGACCGGGAGCATATATTAAAGCAGAAAGCCCCGAGATTCAAAATGCCCAATCCGCTGTCACGTGGCCTCTTAGGATGAAAAGAGCGCCCTTCTATGCGCACCAAATGCGTCGCTCAGTCCATGACGTACGCCAGAAAATCTCCACTGATCCCAGATCATGGGTCTTAAATGCAGAAAATCGCCCACCGATCTTACAGATACGGGCCTGGGAGATTGTCCAGTGAAAGTGACATCCCCAATGGAAATAAGTGCTTGCGCACGCTAAAACGACCCGCATTGGAAAGGATCGACATAATAAATACCCCTTTGGAAAGTACCAAAGCGACCTTTTGCTGGCTACAAAGCCGTATTATCCACTTCGGCAAAATGAAGGTCGACTCGCCTTGGAAAAGACAAGGCACTGACAGAGTAATAAAGAGACGCAGAGGCCAAATACTCCTCGGCAAAGGTGTTTCATTATCCTCCACTTCGGCCCAACTGTCTGTTGTGTCCGGGCATGAATCGAGATATCACCTTGTGCTTCCATCCGAGGCCAAGCCACTTCCATACTTCGGAACAAACCGAAGCATCCCTTTTCAGTCCAGCATGACTGAGTGTTATCCTACACCCCAATCCAGGCAGAGATAGCCGCCTTTATCTCATCGATAACGAAGCACTCTTTGCACTTCGGCTAAAGCATGAGCGCTATACCTTGAATCTTACCGAGATGGCCAAAATCCTCCAAGGGAGTGGATCACTTACAAGACTTGCACAATGAAAGCAAGCACCTCAAAACATCAGCAAACACAAAAGCTACAGAAACTGTTCTTTTCATTCATCATAATAAGGGCAACAAAAAGAAAGAAAGATACATCGGCCCTCACAGGGCTCGTCATTCTCTTCGGGAGCTGCTGGGCCCTCCCCTCGCCGCAAAACCGGCTCGCCCAACTGTCGCTGAAGGGATGCCACCTTCCTCTCCAATCGGCTATTAGCCTCACGGAGGAGCAGGATCTCCCTAGTAGCAGCAACCACGTATTGCTTGGCCAATTTTTGGAGTTGCTCGTGGCTCGCAAATGATGATGCCAGGGCTTCCCTGTCGATGATCATTCTAGTGCTGCCCCTGCGGGTCCCCTAGCGGGCATTGACACTGTTGTTGGCGCTCCAGTTGACCTCCTCCCATCCTCAGAAGCCATCTTGCTATTATAAGTTTAGATAAACCAGTAAAAGATCGGCAGAGGAAATGATTAGCGATGGCCTACTACCCACTGGTATTTAAAGTACTTCGGGCGAGTACCCCAACCGCCCGAGCCATCAGCCCCAACGCCACAACCATAAAATCTCGCCACGTGTTGTTGCTTCAGTGGCCGCTCGCAGGAAGCGGAGAATCGCTCCTCTTTACCGAAAAGGATAAGTAAATGAAGGTGGGAAATTCGACAAACCCCTTTTTTAGGATCGGACTCCCTCCAAAAGCACATCCGCTTTCTCTCCTTGATCAGACCGAACTATCTAGCTTCGGCTCCAACCGAGCTATTCTCATATCTCGGTCCTGCTCGATCTAACCTTATACCTCGGCTTTGACCGGGATATTTATTCAGTCCGAGCTAAGTCGATCAGACAACGCGGATAGGCCATGAGCCACCCGCGGTCAAAAGAAAGCTTGGGACAAAAAGACCATTCAAGAAAGACAATCACATAGAAAAAGGTCCATTTCTTGAAAACTTCAGCCGGGTTACAAGCTTGAAAAACAAAAACAAAAACATGCAGATAATCCTCAAGAATCAGGGTTGGGAACGGCCCCAGTGGCCTCGACAGCTTCCTCGGTGACATTCGGAGGAGCTTGACTTGTCTCACCCTTTTCAAACACTATTGTTTCCCCGGTGGTGTGACGAGTATGCCCTTCGGGAGCCGCGGCCACACTAACATTCGGAACAACATCGAGATCGGTGTCCGAAACATCGATATACTCGTCTCTTCATCCCCCGGGGAACAAGTCTCGAAGGTCTCAACATCCAAGAAGGAAAGGTCCCATTCTGGATGCTCCTTAGATATCTTACTTCGAGTTTTCTCTACACCAAGCTGGTAGGCGTCGACACAGGTTGCATCTTGTTTGCCCCTAAGTAGAGCGAGCCGCATCTCAGTTTCAGCAACTTGACCCCGCAGTAAGACAATCTGCTCCTCGGTCTCGCTGACCCGCCTCTTGAGCTCCGAGCTCCTCCCTCGGCTAGATGCCAATTCCCCTTGCAGGGACTGCGTCTGACTTCGAGTCTCCAGCTTTGCCTTCTTCATCTGAAAAAATGGAGTTAGCCGATGCCACGATGAGTAGTAAAGGAAGCTGAAAAGGGGGTGGTACCATACCTCCTCCTCCTGCCGAGCTAATCTCCTGGTCAGCTCCTTGGCCTCGCTAATAGCCCTCAGTTTATCGGCCTTGACTTGCTCGATTCTGCTCTTAAGGTTGTCGATCTTTGACTACCTACCATCGGCTTCCCCCTAGGCTTGGGAGAGCTCTCTATCGAGTTGGTTTATCTTTTCCTGGAGCCACTTGATCTTGTCGTCCCTGTCGGCGATGCCATGGTTGAGTTGCCGCACCTTCTCCCCTAGCTCACCAAGCATTTTATTCAGGCGGTTTCTCTCCTTGACGGCCTCTCTCCTCTGCCTACCTAGGATTTGCTAAACTGTTTCTTGACAGTTTCCATTTCTTCAGAATGCTTGGATTTGATCTGCGATAACTCCAAGCATGTGTCATCGAACTTCGCCAGCCCGCGTAGCTCTTTCACTTCAAGCCTTAGCTTGGATGCGTCATCTAGGCAGCCTGATACAACACCTTCATCCTCGCCAAATTTTCATTGCTGGTCCCTAGAAGTTGTTCAAATGTATCAAACGCCTCTGCTCGTGATCGAAGCTCGGCGCTACTCTCTTGGCCTAAGCAACGGCCCCTGTTGCCAGGCTCAGGCGCCAGCACAATGCCCTAGTAATCAAAGCACTCTGCAGAACGAAATACAAGTGAGAAAGCATGATCGAGCTAACCAGAAAGCATTCGTTACTCGGGAATAGTGACTCACCCAGGAAATATAGGACCGGGCTATCCCCATGAGGGTGGAATTATTAATCTCGGGGAGGAGGTGTACATCCTTCACCACATTCCGCTGGCCAAATGTGGCGTCAACAAGGTCTAGGTCCGCAAATTCATCTATCGAGGGATTCGCACCCGGTACAGTACTGACCTCATTAAAATAGCGAACACCACCTCGACGGCCAAGTCGGAGCTACTGGGCTGACTGCCCCCGCCCGAGGGATCGATCCGGGCAATCTCGACTGAGGAGCCTTTGACCTCTTGGCCTCCTCTAGCAGAATTCTAGCCTGGCCTTCCTTGGATAATTCGGCTAGCCCAAGCGCCAGTTTTCCCAAAGCTTTGGTGGAGGAAGCTTCGGCCGCAAGATTCTTACCTTGCCCTATCCCCTTGTCTGGGTTCCTTCCCTCGATCGCAGGCACCTGCTCCTCCCCTGCAGGCTCCACCAAGGCTTCAGTTTGCTCATCAGTTGTCCCAACCTCTCCAGGAAGAGGTTCTTCGGCCGTAGGCTCCTTGCAAGCCTCCGCTACAGTAGGCCCGACGTCGCCACCTCTGATCCCCTCGGAGGGAACCCTCCAATGGTAAGCTCACCTTGAGCCTCGACGATTGCAGTCGCTCCCTCCTGTCCTCCTGACAAGGCTATAGACATCTCATCGTCTGGAGGCGAGCCCTCAGGGGCACCAACCTCCGCTATGCTAGCCATCGGCTCATCTTCCAAAAGAAAGGCTTCCGGACAAGCCAACAGAGCCTCGTCTGGACTATCCGCAATTTCCACCACTGACGGACAAGGGATCTCGGCAGTCCTCCCTGAGTCCTCCTCTGTTTTCAGTGCCCCCGCTATGGTTACCCCAACCTCCGGCGAGCGCTCTTCGGAGATGCGAGCCCTCTTCTCAGGCTTGCGTTTCTCTCCACCGCTGCTCTCATCCGGGTGTTTGCTCATCCTTTTCTTTATGCGGCCCGATAACTCATACTTCTTGGCTGTGGCGATAGATAACAAGCGGTCAGACCGAGACATCTTTACTCGAGTAAAATCAATGGAAAAACAAAAGGACTCACCGTGCGGGTCGAGGGGGCTAAGCCCGGCGGTGAAGTAAGCCTCCTCCGACAACAGATCATTGGTCGAAAATGTCCTACCATCATGAAGGATCTCCAAATCCTCCTCCTCCTATTCAGACAGGGTTGGATATACTTCCACATCCCGAACAAAATTTCTCCATCCTCGGGGAAAATCGGAGCCGATGCTCCCCTTGGCGATAAAGAATCTGACCTTCCACTCCTTTATGGATGATGGTTTGTTCGTTATCGTCTTTAATGACCTCCGAGGTCCAATGTAAGGCCATTCCGATCTCCTCCCAGATATCAGGTGAAAATAGGCACGAAAGAGAGGAAGAGTTGCCGTTACCTGAATCCGGCTACACATTGAGATAAACCCGATGACGCTACGCCAACTGTTGGGAGCTACCATCATCGGGCAAACATTGTAGAACCTCATGATCTCCTTCACCAAGGGATGCAGGGAAAATCGGAGGCCCACCTTCAAGCTGTCTTCATAAAGAAAGACTCCATTCTCCAGATCCTGCAAAACCCTATGCTCGCGCTCCGGTAATCTCAGAAGAACATTCAGGGAATGCCGTACTATAGGCATATTCTCCCCAAATCCTCGGCAGCAATCTCCGAAGTCATATCGTCGGGGCTCATCATTCCGCTAGCCAAGAGAAACACTGAGCGAAATTACAGAGAAGCGAAAGAGCGCTGTGAACGGGAACGACACTGTTTCGACTTTGCTTCCTCCCTAAGGAAGCCGCCTTAAGAGAGAAGATAAGGCATCTCTACCGAGACGCCCGGAACCGCCAGAACGAATGCCGTGAAAATCGGGATTTTCTACGTGGCAATTCCCCAACCGTCGCCCTAAAGGAGCCTTACCCACGAAGGCACAGCGGCCGCGTAGCATTAAATAGGGCATCATTGCACAAGCTGTCAACTCCGGATCCCTCCGTTCAAGTCGTACCACTTGAAATTATACTTCCTATGCCCGAACCTACGCTTCGAACTAGGAAGTGGGGGCATGTGTTGAGGGGTAAAATTGCTATGCGTCAATAATCGTGTACGTGGCTAAGGCTAGCCCTGATTTTTGCTCGCTGTGCAACACCCGCCAGGGATAAGTCAGCCTCGGTAGGTCGGGGTGCCTTAGCCCCTCACCGAGCCAAGGATTCTCAAGGCGCGGACTTCATCTCTCAGCCCCCTTGAGCCGAGCTATCGTCTGTCGTCTCTCGGCCCCTCCGGCCGAGATGCCGAGTTATCGTCTCTCGGCCCCTCGAGCCGAGCTATCGTCTCTCATCTCTCGTCCCTCCGGCCGAGCTGCCAAGTTATCGTCTCTCGGCCCCTTGAGCCGAACTATTGTCTTTCGGCCCCTCGAGCCGAGCTATCGTCTCTCGGCCCCTCGAGCCGAGCTATCTTCTCTCGGCCCCTCGAGCCGAGCTGTCGCCTCTCGGCCCCTCCGGCCGAGCTACCGGGTTATCGTCTCTCGACCCCTCGAGCCGAGCTATCGTCTCTCGGCCCCTTCGGCCGAGCTTCTGAGCTATCATCCCTCGGCCCCTCGAGCCGAGCTATCGTCCATCGTCTCTTGGCCCTAACCGAGCCATCTCATGACCTGGCCTATCTAGCCGATCTCCTCTATCACTCGGCCTAGCCCAAGCAATCCCCATACCTCTGCGGAATTCGGCGTGGAAAAGCTTAATTAAATCCTTAAGATTCAAAACAGGAATAATATCTGAGAGTGGCCTAGGGCTCTGGGGCCTATGCCCCCACCAAATCTTGAGACATCAACAAGCTCTCCCAGTCGTCGATCCTCTAACTAACTAGATACAATCCTACCGATTCTATAACAAACTGGATTCGGATCCTAACAGCTTTTGGACCCACGATGCTCCCAGGCAACCAGGTGATTCTCTATAAATACTACAGCCTCAGATCCCCTCAGGTACGCCATCTCTTATGTGCACACTTGCTCACTGATTCTCCCTCTCTGCCTCTGCCTCCACCATCACCGCTCTGCTCAGAGCCCTGGGAGAGACTCTTCAGCGAGAGCCTTCTCCTTATTTTTGTTGACTGTCGATCTCCACTGACTTGAGCATCGGAGGGTCTTCCACAGATGGCCACCCCCAACGCCTCTCGTGTGAGGACTGTTTTGCAGGTCCGCCCAGGAGGAAGCCATCTCGAAGCCCAAGCGTGCCCGATTCGGAGGACAAGATTTCAGCAACAACAAACACAGATATGACAAAACACCTTAAGGACATTTCCTCTTCCAGCATATGCCAAGGACAAGAGTGTGACATCACAATATTTCCTAATTTTTTCATTAAATGTCTTGGAAACCTTTGCGGCAGCTTCAACACGATCCTGCAGACAAAATGTTAAACTAGAACGTAAGAACATGACAGAACATACTGGTCAACCATGTGAAATAAATATTGCAATCAATAACATAACAATTTCCACATCATAAAGTTAATATCTACAGCTAAGATAATTTTGTCACTGCGATTGAACAAGAATTTCTGGAAAAATAAGAAACCAACAAACCACATCGAAAGTTTTCTCCCCCATAAAACGACAAAAGAAAGAAGAAAACTTTGCAGATTAAGAGATGAATCATGCTGCCCTTCACCACATACACACACGATAAGAAAAAAAGAAGACAAAATCATGAACGTTCTACACCTGGATCCTAAGCTAACGTATGAAACCATCCAAATCACTAACCAAGATCATGAACAAGGCAACTGTTGGTCTTGCCATGAAACCTACACAGCCATTGCACGAATATAATCTAGCAAGTTCAGTCTTTCTTTTATTTTTCTTCTTTTGGGTCTGAAAGCAAACATGCAATCAAAGCTCATGCAAATAGAGAGCTATCCGCTAATACAAAAAAAAAAAAAAAAATTCAGGATCCTTTTTTCTTACATAAAAAGAAGTGACCGCAATGATATACAGTTTTCCACCAAAAAGAAATTGTGGACCAAGTTCCACTGAGAATGTTTTTAGTGATAAAACATAGCTTTAGAAAGCAAGAAACAGTAATTTCTTACGTGAAATTTCAAAAGAACATTGTAGGCTTAAAAAAATAAATAAAATAAAAAAAAAACAACAACCCTGCTTTCCAAGGTAAAGAAGGCCAAGAGCAAACAGGAAGCAGGTGGATGAGTGGCTCATTCAGTTCAGTGTCACTACGTTCCATTAAGGCAAAGACAATAGATTGAGCAATTTCTTCATTACAAGAACCAATATACACCAACCCCAGCGTGATGGCAGAAAATACAAGAACCTCAAGTGGCATTTTTGGGTCTCCCAAGTTAAATGATAAACGAACTCTAATCTGATATTCCAGAGAACATCAGTGAGAAACAAGAACATATACTAATCAGGGGTTACAGATAGAAAAGAAACTCCAAGAATCTCACCTCTTCTTTATGTGGACCAGCATAAGCAATACCAAGGCCTAAAATTGCCCCAATTCGAATGACATCATCCTCTTTATTAACAAAATCAATAAGAAGTGCTAGTGACCGGAAAAAGATAAATAAATCATGAAATTCCATAAGAGATGAAGTGCAACCAAAAGAAGATAACACTGGTCCAGCAAGAACAGACATAAGATAACTCACAGGATCCCAGTCATTCTTTACACCACAGTTGACTATCCCAACACCTAGCAAAGCTCCCGCAACAACATGGTTGTCATTACTTTGCAGATATTTATCAATTTGAGCAAGTCCAGAATCGACATCCCACAACAGAATCATCCCCTGTTAGTGATAACAAAGGCATCAATCTCTGACAGTCAATAAGATCTCAATACCATATAATACACAAGGACAATAACTGTACCAAGCTGGCTACTGCACTGGCCTTTCCATGTTCCTTGTTCTTAAACACCCAGTTTCCTGAAGATCCACCACTTGAAGATTCTGATGGGACAGTCATCAATTTATCCTGCACAAAAGCAGAGGGAAGATTCAGATATACTCTATATACCAAAATATATTTAAGGGAAAAGGACCCAAGGATACATGACCAAATCCAGCATTCACAAATGCGTTCACGAAAGTAGCTGCCAAATTGTGTCGAGCAGAATCAAGTCAACTCCAGGCATCGCAGTGCATTTAGATTCTCCATGCTTCTCAATGCTGGACATTCAAATATACGTAGCCTCTTTAGAGTAGATAAATTTGAGCTCTTTAGAGCAGGTGCGTATACGTCGACGTGCCGCCGGTCGAAGAGGGGAGCCATAAGTTTTCTACATATATGAATGCACCTTCCACTTATAAGTAATTTCTACTTTTCTTCTAAATTAATTAATTAATTGATCACATAAGTTTTCAAAAATATACCTTCTTATAAATTAAAATTTAAAATTTTTAAAGTTATGCATGTGATATGACTGATCCCAGAGTCGTCAGAAGGTAACGGGGTTCACTATCATTCCCCCACCCCCGGGACCCCCTCGGGGTCGGGGGGTGAGGCCATCGTTCCTTAACCCCGAGGCCCCCGCCGGCCTCAGGGTTCACTGTCATTTCCCTACCACCGGGACCCCCTCGGGGTCGGGGGGTGGGGCCATCATTTCTTAACCCCGGGGCCCCCACCTGCCTCGGGGTTCACTGTCATTTCCCCACCCCCGGGACCCCCTCGGGATCGGAGGGTGGGGCCATCATTTCTTAACCCCGGGGCCCCCACCTGCCTCGGGGTTCACTGTCATTTCCCCACCCCCGGGACCCCCTCGGGGTCGGGGGGTGGGACCATCATTTCTTAACCCCGGGGCTCCAACCTGCCTCGGGGTTCACTGTCATTTCCCCACCCCCGGGACCCCCTCGGGGTCGGAGGGTGGGGCCATCATTTCTTAACCCCGGGGCCCCCACCGGCCTCGGGGTTCAGTCATTTCCCCACCCCCGGGACCCCCTCGGGGTCGGGGGTGGGGCCATCATTTCTTAACCCCGGGGCCCCCACCGGCCTCGGGGTTCACAGTCGTTTCCCCACCCCCGGGACCCCCTCGGGGTCGGAGGGTGGGGCTATCATTTCTTAACCCCGGGGCCCCCACCAGCCTCTGGGTCCACTATCATCTCCCTGTTCCCGAGACCCCCTCGGGGTCAGGGGGCGGGACCGCTACCATAGAATTCCTCGAGATGTTCTAGCACTTCGCTCCCTTGAGACCCTCCCCGGTCTCAATGGGGAAGCTGTTGGCGATAGGCATGCGACTTAGCCGTCGAGGGGGACGATGGCCACAGGCCGCATGGTACTTCCACGTGATTCTTAGTACGTCCGTGATTGCACCCCGTTACGGAGGGCCGTGCCTCATAAACGGCGTATGGGGCATTGCATGTCCCTGTACATGGCCATACCTCACTGCGGCGTACGGCACGCTACTGCTTGCAACTGTGCTTGGTCCCATCAGCTGGCGGCGTGCACCGCATGCCTTCGCGGCCGCTGGACACGTAAAATATCATATCCACAAAGGGTACGGGGATGTCTCCGGCACGTACGGCTATAGTATGAGGGCAATCTCCTCAGATTGTAGGATAAGGTATTCAGGCCAATATAAGGACGGGAGCTAGCGCGGTAAGTGGGATCTGAACTCTGGTTTTTCTGAGCTTTCTTCCTCCCAGCAAAAACCCTAACCGCCTCAGCTCTCTTCGCTGGAGCGGTTCCTTGTCTGAACCCAAGCCACTAACTTGATCGTCGGAGGGTCCCCACCGGTGCCACCGGTCCCCGGGGACTTTTCTTGCAGGATTTCTAGGAGCGAGACGTCTGTTTTCCCCGACGTTCGAAGAAGGTGACTTGGCGTCATCAGATTGGCGCGCCAGGTAGGGGGGGTGCAAGAAAGACATCAAACCAGCTTCCTTCTTCTTTCTCCTACCTTCGAGACTTTGAAGCCATGGTGACTACTCGAACGAAGGGAGTTTCAACCGGTCGCGCTGGGGGGCAGCACTGCGGGGCTGGTCCACCCGCGGAAGCCCCCCCGGCTCTCACATCCATCTATCCAGAGCCTCCGAATCTCCCGGGGGCAGGTCCTTCTGCTCCGTCAAAGGACGCCCCTGCGCCTGCTTCGCAGCGGCTCCAGGAGGATCGACTCGCAGCCTTGGCCACACAGGTCCAGTCGTTGACTGCGATGGTTCAAGGTCTGCAGCACCAGCAGGCGGCCTTGCAGCAGCCGGAGCCGAACCCATCCGTCCCAGGGGTGGTGCAACCTAGCCAGCACTCCACCCGCCGGAGGTCGCCCATTCCTGTAGATCATCACCGCCGATCCCTGGCCAAGCCACATCCCCGCGAAGCATCCAAAAGGCCCCGGTCTCCCTCTTGCCACGCCAGCGTCTCTCCTAAGCGGTGGCACGGAAAGGAGGCGGAGCGCACGCGCCGGCATCGCCGCCCCCGCTCTTCTTCTGAGTCTTCGAGGGAGGGCTCCTTTTATGGCCGGATGCCTCGTCGAGCTGAGCGTCGACTCAAGGAGTGCAACCAGAAGCTGGAGGAGCTCAGCCGCCGGATCACTCACCTGCCGGAGACTAATTATGACAGTCGGCCTCCTCTGTCTCGCCGCATCATGGAAGAGCCTATCTCCACCAGGTTTCGCCTTCCTCAACTGGACCCTTACGATGGGACCACGGACCCCCTAGACCATTTGGAGAGCTATAAGGTACTCATGCAAGTTCAGGGGGCCACTGACTCGCTCATGTGTGTTGCTTTCTTGGCTACCCTGAAAAAAGCTGCCCGGGCTTGGTATTCACGTCTGCCGCCACGAAGCATCGACTCCTTCCGCCAGTTGGAGAGGGCTTTTCTGGCCCACTTTGACGCCTGCCGGAAGATTCCAAGGGTGGCAGACAGCCTATTTGCCGTGCAGCAGAAGAACAGCGAACCCCTACGGGACTACGTTGCCCGGTTCAATGAGGCCGCCTTGGAAGTCTACAACCTGGAGGACTCGGTGGCAACCCTGGCTTTGAAGCAGGGGCTTCGCCCTTCCCGCTTCGCATATTCTCTTGACAAGAAGCCACCGGGCTCCTACTCCGAACTTTTGATCCGCGCCCAAAAGTACATCCGGGCGGACGAAGCTGACTTTTCCCGGCGTGAGGCCGGCGGGAGTATACCCCGGAAGCCAACCCAACCAGAACCTGCGGAAGCCCATCCCAGGAGGCCCGAGCCTCCTCGCCGACCAGACAACCGTCCTCGACCTCCTACACCAAGAGACGGGCCTTACACCCCACTGCTTGCTCCAATATCCCAGATCCTGCTCAAGATCGAAGGGGAGCCTTATCTACAACGCCCTCCTCCTATTAACCCGAAGATCCCCAGGAACAAAAACCTCTACTGCCGCTACCACCGGGACCATGGCCACAACACCGACGACTGCCGGCAGCTGAAGAAGGCCATTGAAGACCTTATTCAACAAGGCCATTTGAGGAAGTTTGTTCAAAGGAATAACCCAGGAGCTCCTGGCCCCTCAGCACCCGTGCCACCGGTGATCGACAACGCCCCGACGGAGAAGACAGTGGCAATGATTTCCTGGGGGGCAGGAGGCCCGGCAAAGAAGCCAAGAGGAGAGGAAGGGGTAGATGCTGTAATTCCTTTTTTCAAAAGGGACTTGGAGGGAGTTGTAAATAAAGATGATGATAGCGTCGTCGTATCCATGACGATTGCTAAGCACCCTGTAAAAAGAATCTTAGTCGACAGTGGAAGCTCTGTAGATGTTTTGAATTACGACGCCTTTGTCCGCATGAACCTGTCGCATGATTTACTTCGACCTATCGCCACACCTTTGATGGGGTTCACAGGAGATTCCATGAGGGTCGAGGGGGAAATTACTCTCCCCGTGACGGCCGGGACGGCTCCGTGCCAAAGCACTGTCCTTATAAAATTTTGGTGGTACGAGTGCCCCTGGCGTACAACGCAATTCTTGGGCGGCCCGGGCTCAACCTCTTGGACGCCGTCATATCGACCAAGAGGCTCCTTGTGAGATTCCCGACCGGCAGAGGGGTCGGCGAGATGCGAGGAGAGCAGGGCCTACCGGCACTTTCTATCATTTGGCCCCCAGTCCCCAGGAGGCGGCACCTGCACAGCCATCTGCACCGACACCCGAGGCCCTTGACCCACAAGACCTGGAGAGGAGGGGGGAACCGGCCAAGCAGCTACTCACCTTCCCCCTCGGGGAGGACCCTGTGCGGACGGTCCGTGTTGGGGCCTTGCTTCCGGGCGAGGCTCGGGACCGGCTCCTTGCGTTTCTGCGGGCCAATGTCGACGTCTTCGCATGGTCTGCGTCCGACATGCCCAGGATCCTAGAGGAGGTGATTACACATCAGCTCAACATTCGACCGGAGTGTCGGCCCGTCAGACAGAAGAAAAGGAGTTTTGCCCCGGACCGGCAGAAGGCTATAGACGAGGAGGTGCGGAAGCTGCTGGCGGCGGGCCACATTCGCGACGTGCGATACCCCGACTGGTTGGCAAACGTCGTGATGGTTCGCAAGGCCAGCGGAAGCTGGAGAATGTGCGTAGACTTCACCGACCTCAATAAGGCGTGCCCCAAGGACAGCTTTCCGCTCCCCCGAATCGACCAGCTGTGGACGCCACCTCCGGACATGGGACGCTCAGCTTCATGGATGCGTTCTCGGGGTATAATCAAATCAGAATGAGCTCGGCGGATGAAGAAGCAACCTCCTTCGTCACGGAGAAGGGGATCTACTGCTACAGGGTGATGCCCTTTGGACTAAAAAACGCCGGGGCTACTTATCAAAGATTAATGAATAAGATTTTTGAAGACCAGCTGGGGCGCAACATGGAGGTATATGTGGATGACATGCTGACCAAGAGCACCAATGTAGAAGACCATGTAACCGACCTCGAGGAAACTTTCAACAATCTGTGCCGATACCGGATGAAGCTCAACCCCCACAAATGCGCCTTCGGAGTAGCAGCTGGCAAGTTCCTGGGTTTCATGGTGACCCAGCGCGGGATCGAAGCTAACCCTGACAAGATCAGAGCCATCCTGGAGATGCGGCCTTCGGTCAGCAAGAAGGAGGTGCAACGCCTGACGGGGAGGGTGGCGGCCTTGAGTCGTTTCATGTCAAGGTCGGCGGAGAGGTGCCTGCCCTTCTTCAAGGCGCTGCGCAAGATTAATGGCTTCGAGTGGACGAAAGAGTGTCAGGGCTCCTTTGAAGAATTGAAGCAGTTTCTCTCCACTCCTTCGCTACTGTCCAAGCCTGTAGGTGAGGAGGAGCTCTTTTTATATCTGGCTGCTTCCCCCGAGGCCGTTAGCTCCGTGCTTGTGCGCATGGGTACCGACGGAGTCCAGAGGCCAATCTATTATACCAGCAAAGTGCTCCATGATGCCGAGATCAAGTATTCAAAAACCGAGAAGATTATTTTTGCCTTGGTGGTCTCCGCTCAACGCCTTCGGCACTACTTTCAAGCCCATCCCATCGTGGTGCTCATGGACCAGCCCCTGCGAGCCATCCTGTCTCGCCCCGACACCTCCGGCCGACTGGCTAAATGGGCCATCAAGCTAAGCGAGTTCGACCTGTCCATCTGGCCCAGATCAGCCATGAAGTCCCAAGTGTTGGCAGATTTCCTAGTCGAGTGCTCCTGGACGAGAAGGGCGTGGAGGAGACGCGACTGGAGGAGCCTATGGACTCTCCCCCATCGGGAGAGACGGAGGACTGGATCCTGCATGTAGATGGAGCGGCAAACTCTCAAGGGAGTGGAGCCGGACTCATTCTTGCGAGCCCGGAGGGGGACGTGATGGAGTATGCCCTCAGATTCCAGTTCCCAGCGACCAATAATCAGGCGAAATACGAAGCCTTACTGGCGGGGATGAGATTAGCTAAGGAGCTAGGTGCGGGGCACTTGAGGGCCTTCACAGACTCTCTACTCATTTCTGGACAAATCACCGGAGAGTACGAGGCTAGGGACCCGACCATGTCCCGCTACTTGAGCAAGGTGCAATCCCAGGCGTCTCATTTTTCTTACTTCCGTGTTAGCTATATCCCCAGGGCAGAGAATGCCAGGGCTGACTTGCTGTCCCGCTTGGCCACTTCGGTCGACGGGACGTTAGGGAGAACATACGTGGAGCATCTACAAGTCCCAAGCATTGAGGCCGCGGATGAAGCATTACCAGTAGAGCCGGAGCCCTCCTGGATGGATGCCTACATCCGATACTTGACCGACGGTACTCTCCCAGGGGACCCGGCGGAGGCCAAACAGCTCAGGCGAAGGGCCCCAAGATTCTTGATGATGGACGGGAAGCTTTATCGGAGATCATTCTCATATCCGGTCCTTAGATGTATGGGGCCAGCAGAATCAGATTATATCCTTAGGGAGATCCACGAGGGTGCATGCGGGAGTCACCTGGGGGACAGAGCCCTAGCGTATAAGGCCCTACGCCAAGGGTATTTCTGGTTGACAATGAAGGAGGATGCGGCCGAGCTTGTCAAGAAGTGCGATAGCTGCCAACGTCATGCCAATATTCAGCGACAGCCAACGTCTCACCTAACTCCTCTGGTGGCACCCTGGCCCTTCGCCCAGTGGGGTATGGATATCTTAGGTCCATTTCCCCCGGCCTCCGGGTAGCAAAGTTTCTCCTGGTGGCGGTGGATCACTTCACCAAGTGGGTTGAAGCTGAGGCTCTGGCCAAGATTACCAAGAGTAAAGTGAGATCTTTCTTCTGGAAGTCAATCATATGTCGGTTTGGGCTGCCACGCACTCTGGTCACTGATAATGGCCGGTAGTTTGACAACTTACCTTTCCGGCAGTTCTGCTCCGAGCTGGGCATCTGTCAGAGGTTCACCTCCATCGGGCATCCTCAAACCAACGGGGCAGCTGAAGTGACTAACCGGATCATCCTTCAGGGACTAAAGACTCGACTGGATGGCTGCAAGGGACGATGGGTAGAAGAACTCTCTAACGTGCTATGGGCTTATCATACAACGCCACGAACCCCCACCGGCGAAACGCCATTCAGCTTGGTCTTTGGCTCTGAGGCTATTATTCCTGTGGAGATCGGTGCGCCCAGCCCTTGGGTAGAAGCCTACAGTGAGGAAGATAACCCAGACCAACTGCGAGCCAATCTCGACCTGGTGGAGGAGACGCGAGATCGGGCGCGGCTTCGAATGGCAGCCTATCGGCAATGGGCCGCAAAATACTACAACACTCGCGTGCGCCCCCGGACGTTCCTACCAGGAGACCTAATCCTTCGATGGGCTGAAGTCTCAAAACCAATTGAGGGAGGCAAGCTAGCCCCTAACTGGGAGGGACCCTACCGGATCACCGAGGCACTGCGTCATGGAGCTTACAAAATTGAAGAACTCGATGGGACACCACTCCCTAGGACGTGGAATGCGGATAACCTTCGTCGGTATTATCAGTAATGTATTCCTTCTTTCATGATTGAGCATCATCCCTGTATTTGTTGGGGTTTCCACCCCCTATTTAATACTAACAAGATTCAATTTTAGCTATCTGAATCCCTGCAAAAGCCCGGCACCCCGTCGACACTCAAAGCCCTGCACTAGCCAAGCACAAAGCCCAGTGTACCACTGGCAGAGCAGTGTGCCACTGGCTCTCAACAACAAAAGCCCGGCTCCCCGTCGGCACTCAAAGCCCTGCACTAGCCAGGCACAAAGCCCAGTGTACCACTAGCAGAGCAGTGTGCCACTGGCTCTCAACAACAAAAGCCTGGCTCCCCGTCGGCACTCAAAGCCCTGCACTAGCCAGGCACAAAGCCCAGTGTACCACTGGCAGAGCAGTGTGCCACTGGCTCTCAACAACAAAAGCCTGGCTCCCCGTCGGCACTCAAAGCCCTGCACTAGCCAGGCACAAAGCCCAGTGTACCACTGGCAGAGCAGTGTGCCACTGGCTCTCAACAACAAAAGTCCGGCTCCCCGTCGGCACTCAAAGCCCTGCACTAGCCAGGCACAAAGCCCAGTGTACCACTGGCAGAGCAGTGTGCCACTGGCTCTCAACAACAAAAGCCCGGCTCCCCGTCGGCACTCAAAGCCCTGCACTAGCCAGGCACAAAGCCCAGTGTACCACTGGCAAAGCAGTGTGCCACTGGCTCTCAACAACAAAAGTCCGGTGCCCCGTCGGCACTCAAAGCCATGCGCTAATCAGGCATAAAGCCCGACTAACCGCCGGCGGAGCGGTACACCAACGATTCTTCGTAGTCAAGACCCGACACCCTGCCGGTCAAACGAAAGCTAAGTCCCGCGGGCATCAAGCTGCGTGCCAGACCAACACCAGGTCCAATACTTGACCGGGCGTTACGCCTATAGCTCCGAGGGAGCCTACCGGCCTAATCCCCAACCAGCGGTGCCCCCGCTCCCAAGATTCAACCCTACCTAGCTCTAACTCGTGGGTTCATGTAACTAAGGCGGAGTGGCGTAGGTGGGAAGGTGTCCCCCAGAATCGTCGGGACGAATAGAGTCGTGGGGCCACATATCAATCAACAAAGTCAACAACAGTTCAAAAATCGTTGAGAAGGGTATTTTCATTAACGGAGAAGGATTACAAAACTCCGACATAGTCGGGCTTACAGAAGCAAGAAAAGACAGCAAGATAATGGGCGCAAACTCAAGGCTCCGCCGGTGCGGGCTCGTCGTCGGAAGGGGCCAGGTCCGACGATTGTTCTAGCTCGACCTCCAGTGCGCGGGGGAAATTTAGATCCTTGGCCACCCTCTCCTTGGCGTACTGGAACCCGTCGAGGAATGCGGCGGCTGAAGCTTCGGCCAGGTCGTCTGTGAAACGCTCAGACGACCTGTATTCCTCGATGAGCCCGGCAGCTCGAGCTTTCTCTGTAGCGAGGGCCTCCGACGCGGCCCTTTCAGCTTCTCTAGCATGACCTATCTCTTCCTTATACCGGCCGGCCTCCTCTTTTGCCACTCCGGCCTCTTCCCTCGCCACTCTGGCCTCCTCCGACGCCGCTCCCACCCGTTCCTTAGCCTCCCGAAGAGCCGAGGTCAGCTCCGAGATATGAATATCCCTCGCCATGACCGCGCCCTCGGACTCTGTCATCTGGGAGATCGCTGCGCGCGCGCTGTTGGCCTCGATCTCCACCCTGCTCTCGGCGGCTCTCACCTCGTTAGCGCAGGACTCTTTGACCTTCTCCAGCGCCCTTTTTGCTGCTTCCGCGTGGTCCTGCGCCTCCCGGAGAAGGTTCTTTCCCCCGTGGATCACCTCCCTGGCAGCCTTTAGGGAGTGCACAATCTGCATGCACAAGCCCCCAAGTCAGTAAAGTATGTGTATACATGAACGATAAAGGGTAGAAAGCAAGAAGGTTGCTTACCCTGACCACGGCGGCATAAGATTCCCGGAAGAACTCGCCCGTCTTCTGATGACCAAGACCTTCAATGATCCTAGGATCCAGGACCGGGCCCAGGACCCGCTCGGCCCAGTGGCCATCGCCCAGGGAGTCTAGGGGCGGCCTGGGTGCGCCCCCACCTCCCTCTGCCGCCTCAGATCCCCTCGGCTCTGTATGCGGGTCGCCCCTAACCGACCCCTCGGGGGGCGGACTGGCGGGACCGGATGGTCCCTCACCCCAGTCCCTGCTAGCGCCAGATGGGGTCACTCCCTCGGGGACCGGGAGCCCTTCGGTTGGCGCAGGCTCCCCCGCTACTGACTCTATGGCGGTAGCTCCCGCTGCAGCTCCCGCCTCCGATGGAGTGTCGGCCGTAAGGTCGACCTCCGCGATGACTGGGACGTGTTGCGGAGCCTCGGGAGGGGAGGCCAGTGTTGGAGGGGAGGCCCGGATCACTGAGCGCTTTGGGGCCGGGGCTTGCTGCCCCCCGGACGGTCCTTCCCGGCCCCTTTTCTTGGCGGCCTTTATCAACTTCGCCCTCGGAATTTTCATCGCTGCATAACGCAAGTCAGGTTTTCAGAACAGTAAAAAAAAAAAAAAAAAAAGAGAAAGAAGGAAGAAAGAAAGAAGAGCAGAATTTCTAGCTAAGTGCGAAAAAGACTTACCCTGATGGGAGACGAGGCCCGCCAACTCGAAGTTATCCTCCGCTAGCAGTAGGGTGTACTGGGGAATTTCGATGGTCAGCAATAATCCCATTGCTTCCCGATCCCCAGGCTGGACAGCCACGGTGTTCCCCCGGAGATCGGGGTCCCCCCACCGGGGCCGGACTTGGTCAATGTTGGCAAAAAAGAAATGGGGTTTCCACCCTTGATTGACGAAGGCAGGAGGAGCTTCAGGACCCTATTGGGTCGGGGCTGAAACAGCCACCATCCCTTTTGGGCCCGAAGGGAATAGAAATTGCGAAATAAACTGACCCTAGGGGTAATACCTATGCGGTGGCAGAGAATGACAAAAGCGCTAATTATCCGACAAGAGTTCGGGACTAGCTGGGAAGGGGTCAAAGAGTAGAAGTCAAGGAGAGTGACGAAAAAAGGATGGAAAGGGGGACGGAGGCCTACCTGTAGGCAGACCTCGTAGAAGGCTACGCGACCGGGTCGGGAGGAGATAACCTGGTCGTCGGGGGTCGGCAGGAATAAGTCGATCTCCCGAGGGATCCGATAACGGGCCCGGATCCTTTCCAGATCCGACCGCGTCATCGAGGAGGCCACCCCCCCTGGGGATTCCTCTGCCCTTGAGGAGGTCCCGACCTCCGGCCGGCGGCCCCTCAACGGGGCTCCACCGGCGGCCCATCGCCGGGCCAAAGGGACGTGGTCCTCTGAATCAGAGGACCACTCGATTGGAGGAGAAGGGGAGGGAGGAGTCTGGTGCATCGCGGAGGGAGGACGGTCCTCAGAACCGTCCCCCGAGGTCCCGGAGAACGAACTCATGAATAAAGGAAATTTAAGACCGGGAAGGCTAACCTGGATGGCAAAGAAAGCTAGGCACGAGCTTGCAGGTCACAGCAGAAATGGTGAGCAGGCAAAGAGGAAAACGATGGCGAGAGCGGTGCGGCGTCAGTTCGTCCCCCCTCACCTGGCTTTACTGGGTTTTCAAAACATCCCGACATGTCTCGTCGGCCACGCGGCCCTTTGCCATACGCCGGCTCACCTCGAGGAGTGCCCCGGCGCGTGGCGCGGCACGCCCCCAAATGGTGGTGGGACCCCCGCTGACGTCGCCGTAATGAGAAATTATTATGCGCCTTTTTGCACGGACTTCGAAGAGCCAATCCTCACTCTCGAGGGAGATCGCAGCTGGCATGGTGTACGGAAGGCCGTCTCTTTGCATCCCCCGTACCGTCCGCATAAAAGACAAGGCTGGGGATCAGCCACGTGGAGAACGCCCCTTGAGCCTCAGCAGTGGGACCCGCTTCACCCCAGGGGCGAGGGGCATCTGATATGACTGATCCCAGAGTCGTCAGAAGGTAACGGGGTTCACTGTCATTCCCCCACCCCCGGGACCCCCTCGGGGTCGGGGGTGAGGCTATCGTTCCTTAACACCGGGGCCCCCGTCGGCCTCGGGGTTCACTGTCATTTCCCCACCCCCGGGACCCCCTCGGGGTCGGAGGGTGGGGCCATCATTTCTTAACCCCGGAGCCCCCACCTGCCTCGGGGTTCACTATCATTTCCCCACCCCCGGGACCCCCTCGGGGTCGGGGGGTGGGGCCATCATTTCTTAACCCCGGGGCCCCCACCTGCCTCGGGGTTCACTGTCATTTCCCCACCCCCGGGACCCCCTCGGGGTCGGGGGGTTGGGCCATCATTTCTTAACCCCGGGGCCCCCACCTGCCTCGGGGTTCACTGCCATTTTCCCACCCCGGGATCCCCTCGGGGTCGGGGGGTGGGGCCATCATTTCTTAATCCTGGGGCCCCCACCTGCCTCGGGGTTCACTGTCATTTCCCACCCCCGGGACCCCCTCAGGGTCGGGGGGTGGGGCCATCATTTCTTAACCCTGGGGCCCCCACCGGCCTCGGGGTTCAGTCATTTCCCCACCCCCAGGACCCCCTCGGGGTCGAAGGGTGGGGCCATCATTTCTTAACCCCGGGGCCCCCATCGGCCTCGGGGTTCACAGTCGTTTCCCCACCCCCAGGACCCCCTCGGGGTCGGGGGGTGGGGCTATCATTTTTTAACCCCGGGGCCCCCACCAGCCTCTGGGTCCACTATCATCTCCCCGTTCCCGAGACCCCCTCGGGGTCAGGGGGCGGGACCGCTACCATAGAATTCCTCGAGATGTTCTAGCACTTCGCTCCCTTGAGACCCTCCCCGGTCTCAGTGGGGAAGCTGTTGGCGATAGGCATGCAACTTAGCCATCGAGGGGGACGACGGCCACAGGCCGCATGGTACTTCCACGTGATTCTTAGTACGTCCATGATTGCAACCCGTTACGGAGGGCCATGCCTCATAAACGGCGTATGGGGCATTGCATGTCCCTGTACATGGCCATACCTCACTGTGGCGTACGGCACGCTACTGCTTGCAACTGTGCTTGGTCCCATCAGCTGGCGGCGTGCACCGCATGCCTTCGCGGCCGCTGGACATGTAAAATATCATATCCACAAAGGGTACGGGGATGTCTCCGGCACGTACGGCTATAGTACGAGGGCAATCTCCTCAGATTGTAGGATAAGGTATTCAGGCCAATATAAGGACGGGAGCTAGCGCGGTAAGTGGGATCTGAACTCTGGTTTTTCTGAGCTTTCTTTCTCCCAGCAAAAACCCTAACCGCCTCAGCTCCTCTTCGCTAGAGCGGTTCCTTGTCTGAACCCAAGCCACTAACTTGATCGTCGGAGGGTCCCCACCGGTGCCACCGGTCCCCGGGGACTTTTTTTGCAGGATTTCTAGGAGCGAGACGTCTGTTTTCCCCAACGTTCGAAGAAGGTGACTTGGCGTCATCAGCATGCATGCAAAGCAAGAGGCAAATCATATGGCTGACTAATGTGACAACAAATTCAAAACACATCAAAGTTTGGACCAATGAATATCCAATGAATATTCACTAGCTGTCCGTCCCTATGCCCTGATTAATACTTATGACATTGTTTATATTTTAATAAAATGATTTTTTTGAATAAAATATTTTTTCTTTCCTACAAAGAATAAGCTACCAACCATGGCTGCAAGTAAGCCAGTAAGGTTAGATTAGAAATAGGCACAACCTAAATCCACACTACTAGAAAAGTGTGATTTACCGAGAGATTTTACCGAGGAAATAAATCCCTCTCAATTCCAAGGAATTTTCCGACAAAAAAACATAAACTATAAAATATTTCGATAAAAAATATTTTCTCACAAAATCCGTTATAAAATAAATTTTTCGAGGGATTTTTCGATGGATATTTCTAACAAAAATGGGTTCTTTGTAAAAAAAATTTTGATAAAAAAATACCCTCGGAAAATCCCTCAGAAATTAATTTTATGAGGGATTTTCCGAGGGATTTTTTTTTATTAATGAGTTATTAATAAAATTTTTGATGAAAACAAATCCCTTGGAAATTCCCTCGCAAAATTAATTTCCAAGGAATTTTCTGAGGGATTGTTTGATTATTTTTCGAGGGATATTTCTATAATAAATGGATTATTTGTAAAAAAAAATTGATAAAACTAATCCCTCAGAATATCCCTCGGAAATTAATTTTGCAAGGGCTTTTCCGAGGGATTGTTTTTCATTAATGAGTTATTAATAAAATTTATGATGAAAACAAATCCCTCAGAAAATTCCTCGCAAAATTAATTTCTGAGGGATTTTTTGAGGGATTGTTTGATTATTTTGCGAGAAATTTTCCGAGGGATATTTCTATAATAAATAGATTATTTGTAAAAAAAATTGATAAAACTAATCCTTCGAAATATCCCTCGGAAATTAATTTTGCGAGGGATTATTTTTCATTAATGAGTTATTAATAAAATTTTTAATGAAAATAAATCCCTCGGCAAATTCCTCGCAAAATTAATTTTCGAGAGATTTTCCAAGGGATATTTTGATGATTTTACGAGGGATTTTTTGAGGGATATTTCTATAATAAATGGATTATTTGTAAAAAAATTGATAAAACTAATCCCTCGGAATATCCCTTGAAATTAATTTTGCGAGGGATTTTCAGAAGGATTGTTTTTCATTAATGAGTTATTAATAAAATTTTTGATGAAAACAAATCTATCGGAAAATCCCTCACAAAATTAATTTCCAAGGGATATTTTGATGATTTTGTGAGGGATTTTCCGAGGGATATTTCTATAATAAATGGATTATTTGTAAAAAAATTGATAAAACTAATCCCTCGGAATATCCCTTGGAAATTAATTTTGCGAGGGATTTTTCGAGAGATTGTTTTTCATTAATGAGTTATTAATAAAATTTTTGATAAAAACAAATCCCTAGGAAACTCCCTCGCAAACTTAATTTTCGAGGGAGTTTCCGAGGGATATTTTGATGATTTTGCGAGGGATTTTTCGAGGGATATTTCTATAATAAATGGATTATTTGTAAAAAAATTGATAAAACTAATCCCTCGGAATATCCCTCGGAAATTAATTTTGCGAGGGATTTTCCAAGGGATTGTTTTTCATTAATGAGTTATTAATAAAATTTTTGATGAAAACAAATCCCTCAGAAAATCCCTCGCAAACTTAATTTCCGAGGGAGTTTCCAAGGGACATTTTGATGATTTTGTGAGGGATTTCTGAGGGATATTTCTATAATAAATGGATTATTTGTAAAAAAAATTGATAAAACTAATCCCTCGAAAAATCCCTCGGAAATTAATTTTATGAGGGATTTTCCGAGGGATTGTTTTTCATTAATAAGTTATTAATAAAATTTTTGATGAAAACAAATCCCTCGGAAATTTCCTCGCAAAATTAATTTCCGAGGGATTTTTCAAGGGATATTTTGATGATTTTGCGAGGGATTTTTCAAGGGATATTTCTATAATAAATGGATTATTTGTAAAAAAATTGATAAAACTAATCCCTCGGAATATCCCTCAGAAATTAATTTTGTGAGGGATTTTTTGAGGGATTGTTTTTCATTAATGAGTTATTAATAAAATTTTTGATGAAAACAAATCCCTCGCAAAATTAATTTCCGAGGGATTTGCCGAGGGATTTTTTTGATGATTTTGCATCTATAATAAAATCCCTTGGAAAATCATCAAAAAATCCCTTAGAAAATCCCTCGAAAATTAATTTTGCGACGGATTTTGCGAGGGATTGTTTTCATCAAAAAATTTTATTAATCAAAAAATTTTATTAATAACTCATTAATGAAAAACAAATACCTCAGCAAATCTCTCGCAAAATTGTAGCTAGTGATTGCATTACTATCTAGGCTTGAAAGAAAAATTGCTCCTACAAACATGAGATGCCTTTATGCACATATGTGTCAATAATGACTTCATTAGCTTAGTTGGAAAGGAAACATAATTTTGAGTGAATAACATGTTGATACACATATATTTGCCCATGATCACCTCACTGGTTCAACCTAAAAGGAAACATATTTTTTGATGTGTGAAAACACATGTGTGAAAACACATTGATGTGTGCTAGTAGTAAGCATCGATGAACTTGTCTTGAAAGGAACTTATTGTCTTGAAAGGAACTTATTCATGAATACACATAGTCAGTGGTCTAATATTCCAATGGCTATATCTTAATTATAGTTAGACTTGAGAGAGTGACCACATGCCTCAATTTCAAATTAATTTTTAAATCATACAATAATATCACAAGATCCATAAACATTCACAAATAAGTTTTAGATACATCAATTCATATTACAAATATTCATATCTAGTCAATCAATATGATTTTTAATGTATTATGATTTTTAATGTATTATGATTCCCATCGCGCGCATTAATTTGGCATTCTCTCTCTTCTCCATCCGAGTCGTGACCGTCGACCTTCCTCCCTCTTCTCCGTCTGAGCCGTGAGACCTTCCTCCCTCTTCTCCGTCCGAGCCATGAGACCTTCCTCCCTCTTCTCCGTCCGAGCCTGACCGTTGAGCTTTCCTCTTCTTCGTCCAAGCAACTCAAACCTAGGGACGAGCAAACAAGGGAGCGATTCAAACCCTAGGGACGAGCAAACAAGGTAAAAATTTATTCTGAACCCTCTTAATCCCTTCTTGAGGTGTCGTGTTCTGTTATTCTTGAGGATGTTGCCAGCGAGGGTTTCGACATGTAGGAGTGGCAATCGTGTCGTGTTGTGTCGTGTCCAGGTCGTGTCATGTTTTGGTCGGGTTGAAAACACATCAACCCAAACACGACCTATGAGTTAAACGGGTTAGGTAATTTGGACACGAACATGACCTGACTCAAAATATGATTAACCTGAATTTGGACATGAACACGACCTGACTCAAAACACGATTAACCTGACACAACTTGTGACTCGAGAGGGCGGAAGAAATAAAACCCGCATGAGATTTTATAATGGAAAATGAGACAGCGAAATGAGGATAGAGTCGAAGAGAGCGGTAGTGCTAGTAAAAAATTATCGTCATTTAAACTCTGTCATTATTAGTATTTTATCATTTATAACGTAATTGCTTAAGAGTGAAAGAAGTTTCTCGAGAAAAAAGAGTAACGGCAGTTGCTTTTATTTTTCACTTTCTTTTCGTTAGAGGGGATTGTGATATTTAGACTCAACCGTCACAAAAGTTGCTCCCGAGACGTAGATTAGATCAAATTGGTTATATTGCTTGTTTGATCAATCTAATCAGATTAAAATATATAATTCATATAATCTAAATTTTGACTATTTAACCAGCTTCGTTTGATGGAACCGTCAGCTTTGTTTGTTTGATCTAGAGGCTCGGGTAGCGGTGACAGACGGATCATGGCGGCGTACATACGGGCGAAGTGGGTGATGGGTTCGGGTCAAAACAGGTCAGACGGGTTCGTGTCAACCCGATTAAATACACGGGTCAATTTGGGTTAATTCAGGTTAAGCGGTTGAACCCGAACATGACCCATTTAAATTTCGTGTTGGCGGGTCGTGTCATACACGGGTTTGTACCAAAAAATAGTCAACCCAAACCTATTTAATTCGTGTCGTGTTCATATCGAGTTATCGTGTCGTGTCAAAAATTGCCACCTCTATCGGCATGGGCCATGGGGAGGAGGGGGGATTTACATTTTTTATAAGGAAAGGGTTTTACATTCTTTCCTTGACCATGATCTGTATAGCATAAATATAACGATGAGATTCAAGGGATTTTAGAGCCTTGCATTTATTGCGAAACCACTCTGCTCCAAAGAGGAACAGAGCCAACTTGGTTTTTGTTATTTATTGCGGAACCACTCTGCTCCATATTCTTATTTCAATTTTATTTTTCCCCCTTTCAGTCATTCATCTTCGTTCTTTTGTTATTATAAATCAAATCTAAATTGATGTAGATATGATTACTTTTGTTGATGATCACATTAGTTAGTCAGTTCTTTATGGTACACACATGTAAATAATTGTAACAGATGAAATATTTGTGGTTATAAGCTTATAATATTTAGAAAAATTCTTAATGTGTCGATTCATCGTTCAAGTGGAGAACTGAAGTTCTTGCCATCAGATCTCAGAGTCTTAGAATCAATTTATCTTATCTAATGCAACATGCAATCACAAACGGCCGTGCCAATGAGAAAATTCAGACGCAAGTGGTGGTGCTTGTAAAAAGATCTCTCAATTAGTTGATGCTTATTAAGTGATGTTATTAGCATTTAATTAGGAATTCCAAAACAGAACAACAGAGCTCCATAATCGGTCCGGGTTCGGGTTGCAGTAAACCCGACCCGGGATAACCCGAACCCATTATAACTTATTCAGTTATTCTCAAATCTTAGCCACGACCCACGAGGCCCATGAATCGCTCCGCTCGCTCGCTTGGTGCTTGCCCTCCCCTCTTTCTTGTTTCTCAACCGTAGCTCCCGAGTCCCGCCTCCCATTCGTTGCCGCCGCTCGCCTTGGTGACTTCGTCGGACCTAGGAGCTACCAGAACTTTTCGATCGTCGCCGCCACTCGCCTTGGTGACTTCGTCGGACCGGCGAGCAACGAAATCCCAGGTATATTTTTGTTTTTATTTATATGCTTTTTATTATTTCATCATGAATCCATGAGACCATGATGCTCTGCTCATGAGCGCAGTGCCACTGTCCTTCTAATTGAGTTCATGCTCTAGGTCGATCTTTCATAAGATGCTGAAGCCGTGATGAGCTTAAACGTTCTTCATAATTTAAGATTCTGGATTATTTTGTAGAAAGGAAATGGAGGACTCATCTGATCATCTCTGGTCGTAGGTGAAAGTGGAGGAGGATCGTTGGGTCAGCGATCAAATTACAGCGTCTCTTGTGACTCTACGCTCCAAGCTGTAGTGCCGAAAAGGAAAAGAGGTCGCAGAGGACGGCAAAGGGTAAGAGAGTTTTTTGTTTTTTGTTTTTCGCTCTGGGCTTGTTCATAAAAGGGACTCTTCTTTGTTTTTAATTCAAACCGCATGAAGCAGCCACCGCGTCACTGATCAACGGTGGCCCATGTGATGCGAGTCATGATGGATGCATGATGTGAGATTTGGAAATGCCATATGGCTTATGGATAATATCTTGTTAAGATATTTATGTCTTACTCTAAGCATAGATGAATGCCAATAATACAGGTACATCAGTTTTTAAGAATGATTTGAACCTAGACTTTGATAAGAGTTTGGGCAATGTTATATAAATTGTGCATATTTTCCTTTTAGAATGATATTGCATTGTCCCAACCATCTGCGTTTCAGGCCTTTTTTTACCTTTAAAGAAATTAATCAGTTGCATCATTGATCTGGTTCTGTGGAACGAACTAAAACCCCCTAGTTAATGATGGAAGGACCACTTAGGGATGGCCTATAATAGCATGAGAGGTCCTAAAGGATAACGCAGATTAGGGAATGAATCAACCTGTTACTTTGCTCTTGGGTCACAGAAAATAGGGCACCATCAGCCATCATTAGCATCTGCACTAATAAAATAGCCTACTTTTACATGGCCTCTTATGTCAAGCATAAGAATTTGGATTCTATTAGTCCTACACTTTTGAATTCCCACTCAAGTCCTGACCCTTCAGTCCCCATTCCCCATATGTCAGAGAGATGATAAATTCTTGGGTGTTGTCAAAAATGGTACATGTGTTGCTTTTGTATTCGTTGCATAACCTCATATGATACATAGAACACTAGCAAAGAAGTATTTCAGAGGTTTTCTTCATGTTCCTGATATCAAATGATGAACTTTTCAGACTACTACTTCTGTCTATCATCAAGGAAAACAATGCATATTAAGCATATACCTGTACAAGGCACTTGGACTCTGGGTCTTTTTAAGTTTGCTCAAGAAGTGGATCTCTCCAACATGTGAGCTATTTGAAAGCCAAAATAACTAAAATTGCCCTTTCTTAACAACAGAGCTAATTAATTGTTGGAACTCATGCACATTGGTATGTGTTAGTCTACTGTGGAGAGATGAAAGTACGTGCATTCGTGACATACATAAGTACTGGAACTCAAGAGGATAATATTGATCTAAATAAGAATAAAAATTAATGGATCACTGCATCTTAGCATACTAATTCTGTATTCTTTGATAAACTTGTGATTCACCAGATGGTGTCAGGTGTCAACAAGGCATACATGCATGATATGTGACACTTCCAGTCTTGATGCCACTGTGGTGAGGTCTACAGGCATTTGGAGTGTAGTCAATCATTAAGGTACATAAAGCTTAAGCTTAAGGAAGAAGTGTGCAAACACACCAAGTATATTCACAAGTGAGTTTGTGTTTTCATCATGAGGCATCAACCTAAATTAGATATGTTTGTACATACCATGTAATCAGATCACTTAGAGTATGCCTGAGACAATAAAAGTTGTGACTAATATTTTGTTCTACTTTCCTCTTCCTATTGATTCAAACAATATAGCTGATTCTGTCCTGCCATCAAAGCACATTAAAGTTCAAATGCAAAAACCTTTGTTTACACTCTCACATCTTAAAGACAACTAGATCACTACCCAAGTTCTCTCTCTCTCACACACACATTGTTTTGCTTCATCTTAAAGTCTCTTCAATACCTTATCCATTACTTTACCAACTCAGCATGTTGGCACCCTCTGCCCTTCCTGTGGTTGCCTCCATATCCAAGATACCATAAATCATGTAATGTTTTTCATGAAGTTGGTCCATCTTCTTGGAACAGTCATTTGAAACTCAAACATCATGAAAACTACTGAAATCATAGAGATCAGCCACATTTAAAATGGGACTAATTTGGTGTTCCTTTGGAAGGTGCACTGGATAAGCAAAGGAGCTTACCTTGCTTAAAAATCTTGCAATGACTGATCAAATACTGATTATGTAAATAAATCAAGGTTTGATATAGCATGTGAGATGACATATCTATAGTGTTGGTCTTACATCAAAAAGTACTCTTATGGATATAATTATATATAAACAAGCTATTTGAAAGCCAAAATAACTAAAATTGCCCTTTCTTAACAACAGAGCTGCTTAATTGTTGGAACTCATGCACATTGGTATGTGTTAGTCTACTGTGGAGAGATGAAAGTACGTGCATTCATGACATACAGAAGTACTGGAACTCAAGAGGATAATATTGATCTAAATAAGAATAAAAATTAATGGATCACTGCATCTTAGCATACTAATTCTGTATTCTTTGATAAACTTGTGATTCATCAGATGGTATCAGGTGTCAACAAGGTATACATGCATGATATGTGACACTTCCAGTCTTGACGCCACTGTGGTGAGGTCTACAGGCATTTGGAGTGTAGTCAATCATTAAGGTACATAAAGCTTAAGCTTAAGGAAGAAGTGTGCAAACACACCAAGTATATTCACAAGTGAGTTTGTGTTTTCATCATGAGGCATCAACCTGAATTAGATATGTTTGTACATACCATGTAATCAGATCACTTAGAGTATGCCTGAGATAATAAAAGTCGTGACTAATATTTTCTTCTACTTTCCTCTTCCTATTGATTCAAACAATATAGCTGATTCTGTCCTGGCATCAAAGCACATTAAAGTTCAAATGCAAAAACCTTTGTTTACACTTTCACGTCTTAAAGACAACCAGATCACTACCCAAGTTCTCTCTCTCACACACACACATTGTTTTGCTTCATCTTAAAGTCTTTCAATACCTTATCCATTACTTTACCAACTCAGCATGTTGGCACCCTCTGCCCTTCCTATGGTTGCCTCCATATCCAAGATACCCTAAATCATGTAATGTTTTTCATGAAGTTGGTCCATCTTCTTGGAAGAGTCATTTGAAACTCAAACATCATGAAAACTACTGAAATCATAGAGATCAGCCACATTTAAAATGGGACTAATTTGGTGTTCCTTTGGAAGGTGCACTGGATAAGCAAAGGAGCTTACCTTGCTTAAAAATCTTGCAATGACTGATCAAATACTGATTATGTAAATAAATCAAGGTTTGATATAGCATGTGAGATGACATATCTATAGTGCTGGTCTTACATCAAAAAGTACTCTTATGGATATAATTATATATAAACAAATGCATACATGACAAACTATTTTACCCAATACATTCCAAACTTTATAGTGCCAAAATAATAAGCAATAAAATGATAACACAAAAGGATTTGTCAAAAGCATCACATTCATGCATTACCTCAAAGCAATTTCTATTAAGGGCTTATTTTATCTAACTGCATGGATTTTTTTAAAGAATTTTCTCCATTATTTTTCCTTATGCACTCATACAAACTCAAAATTAACATGCATCCATTGTTTATGGATTTAGGCTGGTTATCAAGAAAATACTTTAAAGCTTCGTTATTATGGACATTCGTCATTATCGTAGTTGGATGTATAATAGACTTTTACCAAACCGAAAGGGTTACACAGATGAGTTTCTAATAGGGTTGGAATGGTTTATTCACTTTGCATGTCAACAACCAATATTTTTGAGTGAGAAGAAAATTAGGTGTCCTTGTTTCAAGTGCAAAAATACAAAGTACTTGACCATAGAGGAAGTGAAGGTACATCTTTACAAAAAAGGTTTCAAACCTGACTACTGGTATTAGACAGAACATGGAGAAATTGAACCAATTGTGAATTGTGGTGTTGATCAAATGCAATTTGCTGGTTCAAGTACTGCTCATTTTAGTGCTTCTAGTTGTGGTCAATTGAATAATAATGAGCCTACCGATAGATACGAAACCATGATTTTTGATGCTGCTGGTCCAAATTTTGGATATGTTTATAATAGCAATGTGGATGCTTATCAGACTAGGGATGCTCCAAATTATGTGGAGGAGCCTCCAAATAGAGAGGCTGAAAAGTTTTATGAGATGTTGCATGCAGCACAGCGGCCGCTCTGGTCAGGTTGTACTAATCACTCAGAGTTGTTAGTTGTTAGAATGATGAGTATCAAGTCTGATAACAATATATCTCAACAATTTTTTAATCAATTTGTGGGGCTTATGAAAGAAATATATCCTCCCGGCAACTTAATACCTCCTAACTTCTACAAGACAAAGAGTTTAGTTTCGAAGCTTGGCCTATCTGCTAAAAAAATAGACTGTTGCTTCAATGGATGTATGTTGTATTACAAGGATGATGAGTCTTTAACTGATTGCAAGTTCTGTGGTCATCCTCGATACAAACCAGGTAGGATGGGAAGTGGGAATCACAATCAAGTATCTTATAAGAGGATGCATTATTTGCCACTTATCCCTAGACTTAAGAGGCTTTATGCCTCGAACAGGTCGGCTGGGCACATGAGATGGCATTATGAGAATAGACGAGAACAGGATGTTTTGTGCCATCCATCAGATGGAGAAGCATGGAAACATTTTGATCGTACATATCCTGAGTTTGCATTAGAGCCAAGAAATGTTAGACTTGGGTTATGTGCTGATGGCTTTACTCCATACAGTCTCTCTGCTACACCATACTCCTGTTGGCCAGTAATTGTTACGCCATACAATCTGCCTCCTGATATGTGTATGACCGCTCCATATATGTTTTTAACCTTGCTCATTCCTGGACCGCATAATCGAAGATCATGATAGATGTATATTTGCAACCATTGATAGATGAATTAAAAGGTACGTGGAATGAGGGTGTAGTTACTTATGACATTTCAAGAAAGCAAAATTTTCTATTAAGGGCTGCTTTAATGTGGACAATCAATGATTTTCCAGCATATGGCATGCTATCAGGGTGGAGTACAGCTGGAAAATTAGCATGTCCGTATTGTATGGAGAGAACAAAGGCTTTTCGCTTGGAGCATGGGGGTAAAAATACATGGTTTGATTGTCATCGTCAGTTCTTGCCTTTTGATCATGTGTTTAGAAGAAATAAGAATGCCTTCCGAAAAAATAAAATTGATAGATCGGAGCCTCCTCTCAGATTAACAGGTGACCAAGTATGGGAAAAAGTTTGTGGATATCCCAAAATAACTGAAACAGGTCCTTGTAAATTTAGTGGATATGGAGAAAGTCATAATTGGACAAAACATAGCATATTTTGGGAATTACCATATTGAAAGATGAATTTAATCCGACACAATTTAGATGTCATGCATATAGAAAAAAATGTGTTTGATAATATTTTCAACACTGTAATGGATGTAAAAAAGAAAAAAAAGATAATGTTAAAGCAAGAATGGATTTGAAAGAGTATTGTAGTCGGCGAGATTTGGAACTCTATGAGTTACCTAATGGAAAGGTGGTGAAACCAAAAGCAAATTTTAGCTTTACACTAGACCAAAAAAGAGTTGTTTGTGAATGGATAAGAGGGTTGAAAATGCCCGATGGATATGCTTCAAATCTAGGTAGATGTGTAGATATGAATGAAGGCAAGTTATGTGGTATGAAGAGTCATGATTGTCATGTATTTATGGAACGTTTGTTGCCTATTGCATTTATTGCATTACCAGAACCAATATGGAAGCCTCTTACTGAGTTGAGTATATTCTTTAGAGACTTATGCTCAACTGTGCTGCGGGTGAAGGATTTGGTATAAATGGAACACAATATCCCTATCATCTTATGTAAGTTAGAACGTATATTTCCACCTAGTTTCTTTGACTCAATGGAACATTTACCTATTCACCTACCATATGAAGCACGAGTAGGTGGACCCATTCAATACAGATGGATGTATCCCTTTGAGAGGTAAAGAATAATATTTCTATATTGTTTCAAATCTTTATCCACATAATCTCTCATATATCACATGTGCTAACATACAATGCTATGTTCTTAGGTTCCTTAATAAGTTGAAAAAAATGGTCAAAAATAAAGCTCTCGTTGAAGGCTCCATATGTAAGGCATACTTAGCACAAGAGACTTCTTACTTCTGTTCGTATTATTTTGAGCCTCACATACATGCTATGGGCATTGGAGCTAATCGAAATGATGGTAGGGAAGAGTATGAAATAAGGCACCAACCAACTCTTTCAATATTCAGTCAGTTTGGCCACCCATCTGGTCAATGTAGAACACGATATTTGACTGATGCAGAGCTTACTGTTGCAACATTACATATATTATTAAATTGTGATGAAGTGAAGCCATATCTGGAGTAAGTGTCACATCCTCCTTAACTCCATAAAAACTTTATACTCAGTCAATGAATCCAATAAAACTAATATTTTATGGTATTTTAGTATGTTTGTGCAGTATGTGCGTGATTCCACACCTAGATGTCTTAGTGATTCTCAGATAGATGCATTGATTGAGGCTTCATTTGTATCATGGTTCAAAGATTATGTAAGATTTAAATTGTTATGCAAATTGAAATTATTTGTTCATATGAAACATAAGTCTAATACATTGTTTTTGTAATTTATGATTAGGTGCACAATCCATGTAGTATGATACAAAATCAACACCTGAATGACTTAGCCTGGGGTCCTATGAGAGTAGTAAAAACATGGCCCATGTATTTCATTGGTGGATTCAAATTCCACACATGCATATAGTGAGGGCAAAAAAACAATCAATAGTGGAGTATGTGTTAAGAGCAGAGGACATGGTGATAATGAAAGTGACTTCTATGGTATTCTTAAGGAAGTGGTGGAGTTACAGTACCAGGAAAAGGTGATAAAACAGTGATGCTATTTTATTGTGAATGGTTTGATCCTATCATAAATCGGGGGATGAAAGTGCACAAACAATATGATATTATTGAGATTCGACATCACAGAAGGTATGCAAAGTTTGATCCATTCATTCTTCCCCAACATGTGGTGCAAGTATATTATGTACCTTATCCTGGGAGGATAAGAGATAAGGTAGAGTGGTGGGTGGTGATCAAGACAAGACCGAGAGGTCGAGTAGATAATGACCACACTTTGGAGCCTACTTTTCAAGATGAGGAAATGTCTCGAGTCAATGTAATAAATGATAATGAGGCCATTGAAAATTTACGAGATAGTGAAGGATTATTTGAGGAGGTTGATGCATATCTTGAAGGCACCATTGATAATGAAGAAAAAGAAGATGAAGAAGAAGTTGAAGGAGAGGAAGAAGAGGAAGAAGAAGAATATTTGACTAATGAAGATGATTCAGATCGAGAATAGATGATAACTTATTTTGTCAATAGCTTCTACGTAATTTTTTACTTTTTTTGTCAATAGATGATAACTTGTTTATATATATATTTATTTAATATCTTGAAATTTGTTTTGTTTATATTTACATTATTGTGCATCTATAGATGTCATCTTCAGATCGAGTTGGGAAGGGGAAAGGAAAGTTATCTACTACTCGGTTAAAGAAGACTCGCGCAACCACCACAACCACCACATCCACCATAAATTTAATAGTACCCTCAACCACCATAGCCCCCCAGATGCTTCACTCGCCACCTTCTGTTACTGTCACACATCTTCCTCTCCCATTACACCACCTCTTCAACCATGCCAACTCCTTTCCCTCCTATTCCACCACATTTCTCTACTATGCCATCTCCTTCTCCTTCTATTCCACCACATCTCCCTACTATGATCTCAGAGACTTTTACTACTCAACCACCTAGTTCCATTCCACCTTTCATTCCCACCACTTTCACTGCCCCACCCTCTTCCTCTACTATGCCACCATCACTTTATTTTTCATACCCAAATACCATACCACACACACCTAGCCCTACTTACAGCCCTTCCTCTTCTCATACTGTGGTGCCACCTGGGCAATCACCGCCAGTCCAACCTATGCATACTTCTACCACAACTTCTAGCCAGGAGGGCTTGCACACACAAACATCAGAGAGGGCATCATTAATTCCAAGTGGCTATGGGTAAAACTATATAGAATTTAGATCATTATACTATTTTATTTCATTAAAATGAATATATGTGATTGTTTGATTATTTTTAATATGTACAGTTTCAATGACGACCACATGGTGACCCATGCTTTGGTTGAAATCCTTAAGAGCAAGTATGATGGTCCTTACTCTTCATGGAAGAAGATTCAAAAAGGACACGAGACATGTGGTTTCGTGAGTTTGAGGTAACAATATTTTTAAGTTTATCAAGTATTTTTATATATTTTTACTTGATTTAAAGTATCTATGCATTTTGTTGATATTGATTTTTTTTCCTTTTTTTAGAAAAAATTTCAATGGAATCCAGAGGATGAGCACTATATTCGAAGGAATTGGGAACGTCGTGGTTAAGTCGTCTTGCAGACATTTTTAACGAAGCTCATGAAAATCATGACCACAAGCCGGATTGGATTGGAGAGGGTGTATGGCACGAGCTATGAAAATATTGGGATAGTGATGAGTTCAAAGCCAGAAGTCAGAAGAACAAGAAGAATCGTGCATCCGATTGCAGTGGATTGGGCTTCCCACTTCACACTGGTGGTTCTATTAGCATTAATGACCATGTGACAAGATTGGTATGCATAATAATTTATTTTTCCTTCATTTTTTTAACTTATGAATAAATAATATAAGTTGGAATAGGTTTTCGAAGTAGAGAGATCTCCATTGTATTTGTAATGAGCTATATGGATCTTTTCATCCCCAGATATATATCTTTTGTAGATCTTAATGTTGCATTTGGTTCAGGGTTAATGGAGGGCTTAATAGAGTAAAGACCCCTTCTAACCCATTTATTCCAATTTAACGTACATGATAGTAAAATAACTAATTATTTTGAGGGCCAAGTGGATGGCACTACTTCCATTGAATCCAATGTAAACTTTTCTATTCTGTAAGATGGATTAGTTTATTCCAGTCTAAGTGGGTTAGGAGTAAGTTAACCCATTTACTTTGGCATAGCAAGGAAATTTTTTATTTTGACAATATTAGATCATATTGGAGTATAAGAACTTGGAATACTTTGTTATGGGCTAATGTGCAATGCATTTGATGAGTATAAGTCCCTCTACTTATTGAAACCTCATGAAATGTTTTCTAATGTAACTCCTGCACGTCGCAAGATATACTTATTCTGCTTATTTACCAGGCATTCATCTGAACATTATTTTCTGTTGTCTTTGTTGGATGCTGTCATATGTGACATTGATGTACATATATATTTTCATATCTAGCAAATTTCAAAAATGAAAATAGATAGGTTTGGATAACTTCCTGTTTGTTTTCAGCCCTTGAACAGATATCCTGTCATCCAATTTTTCATGCCCATATGTATGTGTATCGAGATTCTTAACATGCTATCGATCATTCAAAAGAAAGAAAAAGGCACTTAAATTTTTTTATTTCATAATTCAGATGTTCATAAGTCAAGCCATATATTTGTATTTATCCTTATTTTTATACATATATCATTTTCTTTACATATATGATGTTCTTATTTCATATAAATTTTTTTAAAAAAATTGATAATGCTGTTTATATTATGAAATTCAGATACAGAAAATGAATCGAGCACCTACATTAGATGAGCTCTTCAGATATACCCATCAAAAGAAAAAGGATGGCAATCAGTGGGTAAATAAAAAGGCAGAGACATCACATGTAAGTTTTTAAAAAACTCTACTTTAATTCATATATTTATACTATTTGTATGTTTAACTAATTGTATCTAATATCTTTTACAGACTAATTTTATACAGAAGTGGCAAGAGGTGGAATCAAGTCAAAGCTCAACTGGAGAGGATGGTGCGGAATCATCACAGCAGCAGCCTCAGCCCTCTATGATGCATGTACGGAAAGAGACAGTTGGAGTAAATAAGGGACGGATTTATGGACTTGGATCCCAGGCTAGTTTGCTGACAGGCTCATCTTCTAGCTGCACATCCTCACGAGTTTCTGAGTGGATTCAGGAGCGAGAGAGGATTTATAATATGTTTGAGTTAGCTGCCCAAAATGAGGAGTTAGCTGTCCAAAACAATGAGCTATCTGCCTGGATTTTCCATACTGAGAAGTTTATGCATCTTATGATGGAAAAGATGCAGGTTAGTCCATCTACAGTTTCAGCACCATCTCCAGCTGCTACCTCTGCAAATGATGGTGATTGTGATAATGCCGATGATGATGATGATGATCACGAGGAGGATTTATAATTTTTTTTCTATAATTGGAATGATACTTGTTTGTGATACTTTTTTGTTTGTTATAAAACTTTGGATATGATACACTTGTACAACTTTGTTGAACTGTTTGTTATGAACTTGGATATGATGATGAACTTGCTATAAACTTTTTTGAGCTTATTATGAGTTTGTTATGAACCCTTGGATATGATGAAACTTATAGATAATTTGTATATATATAATCAGGTGTATTTAAAAAAAGCCCATTTTGCCAGGGATTTTTCTTTCGAATATTTATTTAGCGAGGGATAATTTTCTCAAAAATAAAGAAAAGCTATTTAAAAATTTTAAAATATCCCTCGAAAAATCCCTCGCAAAATTCCTCAAAAATGTTCCCTCGAAAAATGCCTCAGAAATGGTCCCTCGGAAAATCCCTCGGAAATGTTCCCTCGGAAAATCCCTCGGTAAATAACCCTCGGAAAATCCCTCGGTAAATTTGTCTTGAAAATTATCCCTTGGAAAATCCGTCGGAATTTTTTCCTCGGTAAATCCCTTGGAAAAGTTCCCTCGGCAAATCCCTCAGAAAATTTTCCTCGAAAAATCCCTCGAAAATGATCCCTCAGAAAATCCCTTGGAATTTTCCCTCAGAAAATCCCAAAAAATCCCTCAGAAATATTTTCCTCGGAAAATTCCTCAAAAAGTCCCTCGGAAAATTTCCATCGAAAAATCCATCGGAAATTTCCATGGGATAACTTCCGTCGAAAAATCTCTCGGAAATAAATTCTCTCAGAAAAATTCCTCAAAAATTTTTCCGAGGAGGGTTTTTCCGTCGAAATCCGTCGGAAATATAAATTTCCAATGGATTTTTTTTCTTTTTCCCTCGCAAAATCCCTCGCAAATGACCATTTTTCTTGTAGTGCCAGCTCATATTTGAATACACTACAACAATTCGTAGGAGGGGTGATGCTAAAAAAAGTTAATTTTTGATGACGCCAAGTCACCTTCTTCGAACGTCGGGGAAAACAGACGTCTCGCTCCTAGAAATCCTGCAAGAAAAGTCCCCGGGGACCGGTGGCACCGATGGGGACCCTCCGACGATCAAGTTAGTGGCTTGGGTTCAGACAAGGAACCGCTCCAGCGAAGAGGAGCTGAGGCGGTTAGGGTTTTTGCTGGGAGGAAGAAAGCTCAGAAAAACCAGAGTTCAGATCCCACTTACCGCGCTAGCTCCCATCCTTATATTGGCCTGAATACATTATCCTACAATCTGAGGAGATTGCCCTCGTACTATAGCCGTACATGCCGAAGACATCCCCGTACCCTTTGTGGATATGATATTTTACGTGTCCAGCGGCCGCGAAGGCATGCGGTGCGCGCCGCCAGCTGATGGGACCAAGCACAGTTGCAAGCAGTAGCGTGCCGTACGCCGCAGTGAGGTATGGCCATGTACAGGGACATGCAATGCCCCATACGCCGTTTATGAGGCACGGCCCTCCGTAACGGGGTGCAATCATGGACGTACTAAGAATCACGTGGAAGTACCATGCGGCCTGTGGCCGTCGTCCCCCTCGATGGCTAAGTCGCATGCCTATCGCCAATAGCTTCCCCACTGAGACCGGGGAGGGTCTCAAGGGAGCAAAGTGCTAGAACATCTCGAGGAATTCTATGGTAGCGGTCCCGCCCCCTGACCCCGAGGGGGTCTCAGGAACGGGGAGATGATAGTGGACCCAGAGGCTGGTGGGGGCCCCGGGGTTAAGAAATGATAGCCCCACCCCCCGACCCCGAGGGGGTCCCGGGGGTGGGTAAACGACTGTGAACCCCGAGGCCGGTGGGGGCCCCGGGGTTAAGAAATGATGGCCCCACCCCCCCGACCCCGAGGGGGTCCCGGGGGTGGGGAAATGACTGAATCCAGAGGCCGGTGGGGCCCTGGGGTTAAAAAATGATGGCCCCACCCCCCGACCCCGAGGGGGTCCCGGGGGTGGGGAAATGACAGTGAACCCCGAGGCAGGTGGGGGCCCCGGGGTTAAGAAATGATGGCCCCACCCCCCGACCCCGAGGGGGTCCCGGGGGTGGGGAAATGACAGCGAACCCCGAGGCAGGTGGGGGCCCCGGGGTTAAGAAATGATGGCCCCACCCCCCGACCCTGAGGGGGTCCCGGGGGTGGGGAAATGACAGTGAACCCCGAGGCAGGTGGGGGCCCCGGGGTTAAGAAATGATGGCCCCACCCCCGACCTCGAGGGGGTCCCGGGGGTGGGGAAATGACAGTGAACCCCGAGGCTGGCGGGGGCCCCGGGGTTAAGGAACGATGGCCTCACCCCCCGACCCGAGGGGGTCCCGGGGGTGGGGTAATGACAGTGAACCCCGTTACCTTCTGACGACTCTGGGATCAGTCATATCAGATGCCCCCTCGCCCCTGGCGTGAAGCGGGTCCCACCGTTGAGGCTCAAGGGGCGTTCTCCATGTGGCTGATCCCCAGCCCTGTCTTTTATGCGGACGGTACGGGGGATGCAAAGAGACGGCCTTCCGTACACCATGCCAGCCGCGATCACCCTCGAGAGTGAGGATTGGCTCTTCGAAGTCCGTGCAAAAAGGCGCATAATGATTTCTTCTCATTATGGCGACGTCAGCGGGGGTCCCACCACCGTTTGGGGGCATGCCGCGCCACGCGCCGGGGCACTCCTCGAGGCGAGCCGGCATATGGCAAAGGGCCGCGTGGCCGACGAGACATGGCGGGATATTTTGAAAACCCAGTAAAGCCAGGTGAGGGGGGACGAACTGACGCCGCACCGCTCTCGCCATCGTTTTCCTCTTTGCCTGCTCACCTTTTCTGCTGTGACCTGCAAGCTCGTGCCTAGCTTTCTTTGCCATCCAGGTTAGCCGTCCCGGTCTTAAATTTCCTTTATTCATGAGTTCGTTCTCCGGGACCTCGGGGGACGGTTCTGAGGACCGTCCTCCCTCCGCGATGCGCTAGACTCCTCCCTCCCCTTCTCCTCCAATCGAGTGGTCCTCTGATTCAGAGGACCACGTCCCTTTGGCCCGGCGACGGGCCGCCGGTGGAGCCCCGTTGAGGGGCCACGGCCGGGGGTCGGGACCTCCTCGAGGGCAGAGGAATCCCAGGGGGGGTGGCCTCCTCGATGACGCGGTCGGATCTGGAAAGGATCCGGGCCCGTTATCAGATCCCTCGGGAGATCGACTTATTCCTGCCGACCCCCGACGACCGGGTTATCTCCTCCCGACCCGGTCGCGTAGCCTTCTACGAGGTCTGCCTACAGGTAGGCCTCCGTCCCCCTTTCCATCCTTTTTTCGTCACTCTCCTTGACTTCTACTCTTTGACCCCTTCCAGCTAGTCCCGAACTCTTGTCGTGTAATTAGCGCTTTTGTCATTCTCTGCCACCGCTTAGGTATTACCCCTAGGGTCAGTTTATTTCGCAATTTCTATTCCCTTTGGGCCCAAAAGGGATGGTGGCTGTTTCAGCCCCGACCCAATAGGGTCCTGAAGCTCCTCCTGCCTTCGTCAATCAAGGGGTGGAAACCCCGTTTCTTTTTTGCCAACATTGACCAAGTCCGGCCCCGGTGGGGGGACCCGATCTCCAGGGGAACACCGTGGCTGTCCAGCCTGGGGATCGGGAAACAATGGGATTATTGCTGACCGTCGAAATTCCCCGGTACACCCTACTGCTAGCGGAGGACAACTTTGAGTTGGCGGGCCTCGTCTCCCATCGGGGTAAGTTTTTTTCGCACTTAGCTAGAAATTCTGCTCTTCTTTCTTTCTTCCTTTTTTTTTTTTTTTTTTACTGTTCTGAAAACCTGACTTGCGTTATGCAGCGATGAAAATTCCGAGGGCGAAGTTGATAAAGGCCGCCAAGAAAAGGGGCCGGGAAGGACCGTCCGGGGGGCAGCAAGCCCCGGCCCCAAAGCGCTCGGTGATCCGGGCCTCCCCTCCAGCACTGGCCTCCCCTCCGGGGCTCCGCAACACGTCCCAGTCTTCGCGGAGGTCGACCTTACGGCCGACACTCCACCGGAGGCGGGAGCTGCAGCGGGAGCTACCGCCATAGAGTCAGTAGCGGGGGAGCCTGCGCCAACCGAAGGGCTCCCGGTCCCCGAGGGAGCGACCCCATCTGGCGCTAGCAGGGACTGGGGTGAGGGACCATCCGGTCCCGCCAGTCCGCCCCCGAGGGGTCGGTTAGGGGCGACCCGCATATAGAGCCGGGGGATCTGAGGCGGCAGAGGGAGGTGGGGGCGTACCCAGGCCGCCCCTAGACTCCCTGGGCGATGGCCACTGGGCCGAGCGGGTCCTGGGCCCGGTCCTGGATCCTAGGATCATCGAAGGTCTTGGTCATCAGAAGACGGGCGAGTTCTTCCGGGAATCTTATGCCGCCGTGGTCAGGGTAAGCAACCTTCTTGCTTTTTACCCTTTATCGTTCATGTATACACATACTTTACTGACTTGGGGGCTTGTGCATGCAGATTGCGCACTCCCTAAAGGCTGCCAGGGAGGTGATCCGCGGGGGAAAGAACCTTCTCCGGGAGGCGCAGGACCGCGCGGAAGCAGCAGAAAGGGCGCTGGAGAAGGTCAAAGAGTCCTGCGCTAACGAGGTGAGAGCCGCCGAGAGCAGGGCGGAGATCGAGGCCAACGCGCGCGCGCAGCGATCTCCCAGATGACAGAGTCCGAGGGCGCGGTCATGGCGAGGGATATTCATATCTCGGAGCTGACCTCGGCTCTTCGGAGGCTGAGGAACGGGCGGGAGCGGCGTCGGAGGAGGCAGAGTGGCGAGGGAAGAGGCCGGAGTGGCAAAAGAGGAGGCCGGCCGGTATAAGGAAGAGACAGGTCGCGCCAGAGAAGCTGAAAGGGCCGCGGCGGAGGCCCTCGCTGCGGAGAAAGCTCGAGCTGCCGGGCTCGTCGAGGAATACAGGTCGTCTGAGCGTTTCACAGACGACCTGGCCGAAGCTTCAGCCGCCGCGTTCCTCGACGGGTTCCAGTACGCCAAGGAGAGGGTGGCCAAGGATCTAAATTTCCCCCGCGCACTGGAGGTCGAGCTAGAACAATCGTCGACCTGGCCCCTTCCGACGACGAGCCCGCACCGGCGGAGCCTTGAGTTTGCGCCCGTTATCTTGCTGTCTTTTCTTGCTTCTGTAAGCCCGACTATGTCGGAGTTTTGTAATCCTTCTCCGTTAATGAAAATACCCTTCTCAACGATTTTTGAACTGTTGTTGACTTTGTTGATTGATATGTGGCCCCACGACTCTATTCGTCCCGACGATTCTGGGGGACACCTTCCCACCTACGCCACTCCGCCTTAGTTACATGAACCCGCGAGTTAGAGCTAGGTAGGGTTGAATCTTGGGAGCGGGGGCACCGCTGGTCGGGGATTAGGCCGGTAGGCTCCCTCGGAGCTATAGGCGTAACGCCCGGTCAAGTATTGGACCTGGTGTTGGTCTGGCGCGCAGCTTGATGCCCGCGGGACTTAGCTTTGGTTTGACCGGCAGGGTGTCGGGTCTTGACTGCGAAGAATCGTTGGTGCACCGCTCCGCCGGCGGTTAGCCGGGCTTTATGCCTGATTAGCGCAGGGCTTTGAGTGCCGACGGGGCGCCGGCTTTTGTTGTTGAGAGCCAGTGGCACACTGCTTTGCCAGTGGTACACTGGGCTTTGTGCCTGGCTAGTGCAGGGCTTTGAGTGCCGACGGGGAGCCGGGCTTTTGTTGTTGAGAGCCAGTGGCACACTGCTCTGCCAGTGGTACACTGGGCTTTGTGCCTGGCTAGTGCAGGGCTTTGAGTGCCGACGGGGAGCCGGGCTTTTGTTGTTGAGAGCCAGTGGCACACTGCTCTGCCAGTGGTACACTGGGCTTTGTGCCTGGCTAGTGCAGGGCTTTGAGTGCCGACGGGGAGCCGGGCTTTTGTTGTTGAGAGCCAGTGGCACACTGCTCTGCCAGTGGTACACTGGGCTTTGTGCCTGGCTAGTGCAGGGCTTTGAGTGCCGACGGGGTGCCGGGCTTTTGTTGTTGAGAGCCAGTGGCACACTGCTCTGCCAGTGGTACACTGGGCTTTGTGCCTGGCTAGTGCAGGGCTTTGAGTGCCGACGGGGAGCCGGGCTTTTGTTGTTGAGAGCCAGTGGCACACTGCTCTGCCAGTGGTACACTGGGCTTTGTGCCTGGCTAGTGCAGGGCTTTGAGTGCCGACGGGGAGCCGGGCTTTTGTTGTTGAGAGCCAGTGGCACACTGCTCTGCCAGTGGTACACTGGGCTTTGTGCCTGGCTAGTGCAGGGCTTTGAGTGCCGACGGGGAGCCGGGCTTTTGTTGTTGAGAGCCAGTGGCACACTGCTCTGCCAGTGGTACACTGGGCTTTGTGCCTGGCTAGTGCAGGGCTTTGAGTGCCGACGGGGAGCCGGGCTTTTGTTGTTGAGAGCCAGTGGCACACTGCTCTGCCAGTGGTACACTGGGCTTTGTGCCTGGCTAGTGCAGGGCTTTGAGTGCCGACGGGGTGCCGGGCTTTTGTTGTTGAGAGCCAGTGGCACACTGCTCTGCCAGTGGTACACTGGGCTTTGTGCCTGGCTAGTGCAGGGCTTTGAGTGCCGACGGGGCCGGGCTTTTGTTGTTGAGAGCCAGTGGCACACTGCTCTGCCAGTGGTACACTGGGCTTTGTGCCTGGCTAGTGCAGGGCTTTGAGTGCCGACGGGGTGCCGGGCTTTTGCAGGGATTCAGATAGCTAAAATTGAATCTTGTTAGTATTAAATAGGGGTGGAAACCCCAACAAATACAGGGATGATGCTCAATCATGAAAGAAGGAATACATTACTGATAATACCGGCGAAGGTTATCCGCATTCCACGTCCTAGGGAGTGGTGTCCCGTCGAGTTCTTCAATTTTGTAAGCTCCATGACGCAGTGCCTCGGTGATCCGGTAGGGTCCCTCCCAGTTAGGGGCTAGCTTGCCTCCCTCAGTTGGTTTTGAGACTTCAGCCCGTCGAAGGATTAGGTCTCCTGGTAGGAACGTCCGGGGGCGCACGAGTGTTGTAGTATTTTGCGGCCCGTTGCCGATAGGCTGCCATTCGAAGCCGCGCCCGATCTCGCGTCTCCTCCACCAGGTCGAGATTGGCTCGCAGTTGGTCTGGGTTATCTTCCTCACTGTAGGCTTCTACCCGAGGGCTGGGCGCACCGATCTCCACAGGAATAACAGCCTCAGAGCCAAAGACCAAGCTGAATGGCGTTTCGCCGGTGGGGGTTCGTGGCGTTGTATGATAAGCCCATAGCACGTTGGAGAGTTCTTCTACCCATCGTCCCTTGCAGCCATCCAGTCGAGTCTTTAGTCCCTGGAGGATGATCCGGTTAGTCACTTCAGCTGCCCCGTTGGTTTGAGGATGCCCGACGGAGGTGAACCTCTGACAGATGCCCAGCTCGGAGCAGAACTCCCGGAAAGGTGCGTTGTCAAACTGCCGGCCATTATCAGTGACTAGAGTGCGTGGCAGCCCAAACCGACATATGATTGACTTCCAGAAGAAAGATCTCACTTTACTCTCGGTAATCTTGGCCAGAGCCTCAGCTTCAACCCACTTGGTGAAGTGATCCACCGCCACCAGGAGAAACTTCCGCTGCCCGGAGGCCGGGGGAAATGGACCTAAGATATCCATACCCCACTGGGCGAAGGGCCAGGGTGCCACCAGAGGAGTTAGGTGAGACGTTGGCTGTCGCTGAATATTGGCATGACGTTGGCAGCTATCGCACTTCTTGACAAGCTCGGCCGCATCCTCCTTCATTGTCAACCAGAAATACCCTTGGCGTAGGGCCTTGTATGCTAGGGCTCTGCCCCCCAGGTGACTCCCGCATACACCCTCGTGGATCTCCCTAAGGATATAATCTGATTCTGCTGGCCCCACACATCTAAGGACCGGATATGAGAATGATCTCCGATAAAGCTTCCCGTCCATCATCAAGAATCTCGGGGCCCTTCGCCTGAGCTGCTTGGCCTCCGCCGGGTCCCCTGGGAGAGTACCGTCGGTCAAGTATCGGATGTAGGCATCCATCCAGGAGGGCTCCGGCTCCACTGGTAATGCTTCATCCGCGGCCTCAATGCTTGGGACTTGTAGATGCTCCACGTATGTTCTCCCTAACGTCCCGTCGACCGAAGTGGCCAAGCGGGACAGCGAGTCAGCCCTGGCATTCTCTGCCCTGGGGATATAGCTGACACGGAAGTAAGAAAAATGAGACGCCTGGGATTGCACCTTGCTCAAGTAGCGGGACATGGTCGGGTCCCTAGCCTCGTACTCTCCGGTGATTTGTCCAGAAATGAGTTGAGAGTCTGTGAAGGCCCTCAAGCGCCCCGCGCCTAGCTCCTTAGCTAATCTCATCCCCGCCAGTAAGGCTTCGTATTCCGCCTGATTATTGGTCGCTGGGAACTGGAATCTGAGGGCATACTCCATCACGTCCCCCTCCGGGCTCGCAAGAATGAGTCCGGCTCCACTCCCTTGAGAGTTTGCCGCTCCATCTACATGCAGGATCCAGTCCTCCGCCTCTCCCGATGGGGGAGAGTCCATAGGCTCCTCCGGTCGCGTCTCCTCCACGTCCTTCTCGGTCCAGGAGCACTCGACTAGGAAATCCGCCAACACCTGGGACTTCATGGCTGATCTGGCCGGATGGACAGGTCGAACTCGCTTAGCTTGATGGCCCATTTAGCCAGCCGGCCGGAGGTGTCGGGGCGAGACAGGATAGCTCGCAGGGGCTGGTCCGTGAGCACCACGATGGGATGGGCTTGAAAGTAAGGCCGAAGGCGTTGAGTAGAGACCACCAAGGCGAAGATAATCTTCTCGGTTTTTGAATACCTGGTCTCAGCGTCATGGAGCACTTGCTGGTATAATAGATTGGCCTCTGGACTCCGTCGGTACCCATGCGCACAAGCACGGAGCTAACGGCCTCGGGGGAAGCAGCCAGATATAAAAAGAGCTCCTCCCCACCTACAGGCTTGGACAGTAGCGGAGGAGTGGAGAGAAACTGCTTCAATTCTTCAAAGGAGCCCTGACACTCTTTCGTCCACTCGAAGCCATTAATCTTGCGCAGCGCCTTGAAGAAGGGCAGGCACCTCTCCGCCGACCTTGACATGAAACGACTCAAGGCCGCCACCCTCCCCGTCAGGCGTTGCACCTCCTTCTTGCTGACCGGAGGCCGCATCTCCAGGATGGCTCTGATCTTGTCGGGGTTGGCTTCGATCCCGCGCTGGGTCACCATGAAACCCAGGAACTTGCCAGCTGCTACTCCGAAGGCGCATTTGTGGGGGTTGAGCTTCATCCGGTACCGGCGCAGATTGTTGAAAGTTTCCTCGAGGTCGGTTACATGGTCTTCTACATTGGTGCTCTTGGTCAGCATGTCATCCACATATACCTCCATGTTGCGCCCCAGCTGGTCTTCAAAAATCTTATTCATTAATCTTTGATAAGTAGCCCCGGCGTTTTTCAGTCCAAAGGGCATCACCCTGTAGCAGTAGATCCCCTTCTCCGTGACGAAGGAGGTTGCTTCTTCATCCGCCGGGCTCATTCTGATTTGATTATACCCCGAGAACGCATCCATGAAGCTGAGCGTCCCATGTCCGGAGGTGGCGTCCACCAGCTGGTCGATTCGGGGGAGCGGAAAGCTGTCCTTGGGGCACGCCTTATTGAGGTCGGTGAAGTCCACGCACATTCTCCAGCTTCCACTGGCCTTGCGAACCATCACGACGTTTGCCAACCAGTCGGGGTATCGCACCTCGCGAATGTGGCCCGCCGCCAGCAGCTTCCGCACCTCCTCTACAGCCTTCTGCCGGTCCGGGGCAAAACTCCTTTTCTTCTGTCTGACGGGCCGGCACTCCGGTCGAATGTTGAGCTGATGTGTAATCACCTCCTCCGGGATCCCGGGCATGTCGGACGCAGACCATGCGAAGACGTCGACGTTGGCCCGCAGAAACGCAAGGAGCCGGTCCCGAGCCTCGTCCGGAAGCAAGGCCCCAACACGGACCGTCGCACAGGGTCCTCCCCGAGGGGGAAGGTGAGTAGCTGCTCGGCCGGTTCCCCCCTCCTCTCCAGGTCTCGTGGGTCAAGGGCCTCGGGTGTCGGTGCAGATGGCTGTGCAGGTGCCGCCTCCTGGGGACTGGGGGCCAAATGATAGCAAAGTGCCGGTAGGCCCTGCTCTCCTCGCATCTCGCCGACCCCTCTGCCGGTCGGGAATCTCACAAGGAGCCTCTTGGTCGATATGACGGCATCCAAGAGGTTGAGCCCGGGCCGCCCAAGAATTGCGTTGTACGCCAGGGGCACTCGTACCACCAGAAATTTTATAAGGACAGTGCTTTGGCACGGAGCCGTCCCGGCCGTCACGGGGAGAGTAATTTCCCCCTCGACCCTCACGGAATCTCCTGTGAACCCCATCAAAGGTGTGGCGACAGGTCGAAGTAAATCATGCGACAGGTTCATGCGGACAAAGGCGTCGTAATTCAAAACATCTACAGAGCTTCCACTGTCGACTAAGATTCTTTTTACAGGGTGCTTAGCAATCGTCATGGATACGACGACGCTATCATCATCTTTATTTACAACTCCCTCCAAGTCCCTTTTGAAAAAAGGAATTACAGCATCTACCCCTTCCTCTCCTCTTGGCTTCTTTGCCGGGCCTCCTGCCCCCCAGGAAATCATTGCCACTGTCTTCTCCGTCGGGGCGTTGTCGATCACCGGTGGCGCGGGTGCTGAGGGGCCAGGAGCTCCCGGGTTATTCCTTTGAACAAACTTCCTCAGATGGCCTTGTTGAATAAGGTCTTCAATGGCCTTCTTCAGCTGCCGGCAGTCGTCGGTGTTGTGGCCATGGTCCCGGTGGTAGCGGCAGTAGAGGTTTTTGTTCCTGGGGATCTTCGGGTTGATAGGAGGAGGGCGTTGTAGATAAGGCTCCCCTTCGATCTCGAGCAGGATCTGGGATATTGGAGCAAGCAGCGGGGTGTAAGGCCCGTCTCTCGGTGCAGGAGGTCGAGGACGGTTGTCTGGTCGGCGAGGAGGCTCGGGCCTCCTGGGGCGGGCTTCCGCAGGTTCTGGCTGGGTTGGCTTCCGGGGTATACTCCCGCCGGCTTCACGCCGGGAAAAGTCAGCTTCGTCCGCCCGGATGTACTTTTGGGCGCGGATCAAAAGTTCGGAGTAGGAGCCCGGCGGCTTCTTGTCAAGAGAATATGCGAAGCGGGAAGGGCGAAGCCCCCGCTTCAAAGCCAGGGTTGCCACCGAGTCCTCCAGGTTGTAGACTTCCAAGGCGGCCTCCTTGAACCGGGCAACGTAGTCCCGTAGGGGTTCGCCGTTCTTCTGCTGCACGGCAAACAGGCTGTCTGCCACCCTTGGAATCTTCCGGCAGGCGTCAAAGTGGGCCAGAAAAGCCCTCTCCAACTGGCGGAAGGAGTCGATGCTTCGTGGCGGCAGACGTGAATACCAAGCCCGGGCAGCTTTTTTCAGGGTAGCCGGGAAAGCAACACACATGAGCGAGTCAGTGGCCCCCTGAACTTGCATGAGTACCTTATAGCTCTCCAAATGGTCTAGGGGGTCCGTGGTCCCGTCGTAAGGGTCCAGTTGAGGAAGGCGAAACCTGGTGGAGATAGGCTCTTCCATGATGCGGCGAGACAGAGGAGGCCGACTGTCATAATCAGTCTCCGGCAGGTGAGTGATCCGACGGCTGAGCTCCTCCAGCTTCTGGTTGCACTCCTCGAGTCGACGCTCAGCTCGACGAGGCATCCGGCCATCAAAGGAGCCCTCCCCCGAAGACTCAGAAGAAGAGCGGGGGCGGCGATGCCGGCGCGTGCGCTCCGCCTCCTTTCCGTGCCGCCGCTTAGGAGAGACGCTGGCGTGGCGAGAGGGAGACCGGGGCCTTTTGGATGCTTCGCGGGATGTGGCTTGGCCGGGGATCGGCGGTGATGATCTGCAGGAACGGGCGACCTCCGGCGGGTGGAGTGCTGGCTAGGCTGCACCACCCTGGGACGGACGGGTTCGGCTCCGGCTGCTGCAAGGCCGCCTGCTGGTGCTGCAGACCTTGAACCATCGCAGTCAACGACTGGACCTGCGTGGCCAAGGCTGCGAGTCGATCCTCCTGGAGCCGCTGCGAAGCAGGCGCGGGGGCGTCCTTTGACGGAGCAGAAGGCCCTGCCCCCTGGAGATTCGGAGGCTCTGGATAGATGGATGTGAGAGCCGGGGGGGCTTCCGCGGGTGGACCAGCCCCGCAGTGCTGCCCCCCAGCGCGACCGGTTGAAACTCCCTTCGTTCGAGTAGTCACCATGGCTTCAAAGTCTTGAAGGCAGGAGAAAGAAGAAGGCAGCTGGTTCGATGTCTTTCTTGCACCCCCTTCCTGGCGCGCCAATCTGATGACGCCAAGTCACCTTCTTCGAACGTCGGGGAAAACAGACGTCTCGCTCCTAGAAATCCTGCAAGAAAAGTCCCCGGGGACCGGTGGCACCGGTGGGGACCCTCCGACGATCAAGTTAGTGGCTTGGGTTCAGACAAGGAACCGCTCCAGCGAAGAGGAGCTGAGGCGGTTAGGGTTTTTGCTGGGAGGAAGAAAGCTCAGAAAAACCAGAGTTCAGATCCCACTTACCGCGCTAGCTCCCGTCCTTATATTGGCCTGAATACCTTATCCTACAATCTGAGGAGATTGCCCTCGTACTATAGCCGTACGTGCCGGAGACATCCCCGTACCCTTTGTGGATATGATATTTTACGTGTCCAGCGGCCGCGAAGGCATGCGGTGCGCGCCGCCAGCTGATGGGACCAAGCACAGTTGCAAGTAGTAGCGTGTCGTACGCCGCAGTGAGGTATGGCCATGTACAGGGACATGCAATGCCCCATACGCCGTTTATGAGGCACGGCCCTCCGTAACGGGGTGCAATCACGGACGTACTAAGAATCACGTGGAAGTACCATGCGGCCTGTGGCCGTCCCCCTCGACGGCTAAGTCGCATGCTATCGCCAACAGCTTCCCCACTGAGACCGGAGAGGGTCTCAAGGGAGCGAAGTGCTAGAACATCTCGAGGAATTCTATGGTAGCGGTCCCGCCCCCTGACCCCGAGGGGGTCTCGGGAACGGGGAGATGATAGTGGACCCAGAGGCTGGTGGGGGCCCCGGGGTTAAGAAATGATAGCCCCACCCCCCGACCCCGAGGGGGTCCCGGGGTGGGGAAACGACTGTGAACCCCGAGGCCGGTGGGGCCCCGGGGTTAAGAAATGATGCCCCACCCCCGACCCCGAGGGGGTCCCGGGGGTGGGGAAATGACTGAACCCCGAGGCCGGTGGGGGCCCCGGGGTTAAGAAATGATGGCCCCACCCCCCGACCCCGAGGGGGTCCCCGGGTGGGGAAATGACAGTGAACCCCGAGGCGGTGGGGGCCCCGGGGTTAAGAAATGATGGCCCCACCCCCCGACCCCGAGGGGGTCCCGGGGGTGGGGAAATGACAGTGAACCCCGAGGCGGTGGGGGCCCCGGGTTAAGAAATGATGGCCCCCCCCCGACCCCGAGGGGGTCCCGGGGGTGGGGAAATGATAGTGAACCCCGAGGCGGTGGGGGCCCCGGGGTTAAGAAATGATGGCCCCACCCCTCGACTTCGAGGGGGTCCCGGGGGTGGGGAAATGACAGTGAATCCCGAGGCCGGCGGGGGCCCCGGGGTTAAGGAACGATGGCCTCACCCCCGACCCCGAGAGGGTCCCGGGGGTGGGGGAATGACAGTGAACCCCGTTACGTTCTAACGACTCTGGGATCAGTCATATCAATTTTTAATGCCATTTAGTATCAAAAAATAGCATCCCGACGCTAAAAAATTATAAGATAGAGAATTTACATCCAAGTTCATTCTAAATAATTTTAGAGGAACATCGTTACAAAGACAATGCCATTATAAGGGACTAATGGTATACATGAAATCACGGTTCTCAATGCTGGACATTCAAATAAACATCGACGTGCCGCCGGTCGAAGAGGGGAGCGCATCGACCCCCCCCCCCCCCCCCCCCCCCTCTTCACACGGGCACAGCCCTCCCCTCACCACGATAAAAATGGGGGAGGAGCTCCCCCGCCCACTTATTACGGGTCGTGCTAAGGCTGTCCGCATCCCCGTTTCCTTGCAAGACGCTGGAGCTGATCAAGATTCATTGAGAACCGTGATTTCATGCCGTTATGTTACGTTACGATAAATTTATGATTTTTTTACTGTATGTAAATGTTTCTGCTAATGGGGGCAAGTTACTACTTACCTGTTTGTTTTATTGTATAGGTTGAGACGAGCAAGAGGAAATATTAAAGCATTGCAACTAACTCTTTAAATTCGGAATGCCCATCGCTTTCGATGTAACTGGTATAGTGTGGCGCACTGAAGGGCGCAATTTGCTTTCAATTAATGAGGGGACGCCAGCTGGTTCCATGGATAAAAGCCATCAAAGTCATTGGACTGGGACTGCAGCTTCGTTTTTTTTTTGTTTAAAGAAACAAAAATAAAAAATAGCAAGATTCGGATTCAGTGCCACGATGTACCAGGCCAGTGGGTACAACTAACTTCGGATCAACCCAGATCATTATTTAATTCGATTTTGCTCGGGCCTGAAGCCTTAGTTTAAAGAAGATCCAAAGTATTGATCCTTAATCAAATTTAAAACTAGTTTAAATATAAGCTAAAAATCTAATATATGATGGATATTTTAAATTTATACTAACTAATAACGTTTAATCATTTTTAAATATTAATTGTTTTATAATATATTGTATAAAAAATTGAAGAAAAAAAAAACTCATTGTCACAATACAACCATCATGAGAAATTCTAATTTTTTCATAATTTTAGATTTGATACTTGATGGGTTTTGATGAAATAAAATTTATTAATACTTGGTTTAAAAAGAAAGATGCCCTGCTTGTAAAGTAGGGTATGACAGCTTCACCATCCATTTTATTCATGGCATTTCTCAAAATCAAAGGCTAAGGTACAACACAAGGTATGCTAAACGTGCACAAAAGTTTTTTTCTATAAAAAATGAAGTACTATTATAAAACACTACTCATCATATAGCCAATCTTTCATCTATTTGTTAAGACTTTAGATTATTTATTAAGACTCTAGGACCCCACAATTAGAAAACTAGCTAGAAATGTTTATTTGAGGTCACTAGCATTGTATAACACTTAAAATTTTCTTAATATATAGCCAATTTAGAACAAAACACATGCCTACACATGTCTTAGCATCTAAATGTCATCAAAATTATTCAGTGTTACTTATAAGTTGCTAAATTTACGTTAATTATGTTCTAGTCCCTAAGTGGCGGCTTTCATATAAAGTTGGCAGGCCTTGTGGAGTTTATAAGATTAAAAACAAAACTTTCTTTACATTCTAAGGAAAATTATTCTAAACCAAGTATGTTCTTATTCCTAAACTGTGCCTTTATATGTCGGGAGAAAATTAATGTTAATATTACAACTTAAAACCTCACAAAACAAGCAAGCTAAGCAAGAATTATTTAAACACTTTAATTCTGTATAAATATTCAAAAACTTTTTAATGCATAACTAGTATAAAACTAATTACTTGTTAGCATAGGCTCTTACATACTTCTCTGATTTAAATCCTATCATCCTTATCAACCTTAGATTTTAAATCTAAATCCAATCGCAATCATAATTTCAAATACCATAAAATCATGATATACTCCTCATTCAAAAAGACTAGCTAAAAATGTATTTTTTTAAGCTCCTTATTCTAATACAAGTACCTAGCAATTGTTCAGGACATAATCAATGTGAGACTAATTAGTTACTAACATGAGCTTTCATAAATTAAAAAGAATATTGATCTATCTGACATGTTTTGATATAAAAAGAAAAAAAAACTTCCCTCAGGATCAACTCTTGGCATGACGGAAGTAGCCGAAAGTGAGAGGATTCTTCTCTGGCTGGATTGGAGTCTCTCTATGCTGCTTGATGTGACATCGGCTCTCTTCCAAAGAAATGAAAAGGGAAGGTAGAGGCAAATCTTTAACTTTTTATTTTAAATTTAATTTTTTATTCTTTGATGTTTACTAATCTTTTCCTTTGGGCATATGAAGGAGTCATTGGGTTGCACCTTTACGCGATCGTGCTCATGATGGAAGGTTCAGATTAAGCCGGATCGTTGTACCTTAGGGACAGATCGCCAACAACATGCACGAAGGGATGAAAACTAATCTTTAGGGCAATGTCTAACATGCCTCGATTCAAGCTTGATTCTTATTTTCTTTTATTTTAATTTCTTTGTAAATTTTAATTTCTATATTAAATTTCTAGCAATTTCTAGGAAAGGTATTTTTTGCAAAGTCAAAAATTATTTTTCAATAGCTAAAGATCAGTTTTTTATCAGCTACATAAACACTTTGACATGAATTTCTTTGTCATGCAAACATAATTTTTTTTAGTTAAAAAATAATAGGTTCGTTATGTCATATCATATATATATATATATATATATATATATATATATATATATATAATGTTGTCAGTTTCATGATATGCATTTTGTTTTGTTCAATAACAATCCATATAACAGTTGAGAACACCACAAAAGTTTAATTGCTTTGCAGTGTCCTTTTGTTATGATAAATTGCAATTCATTGAATGTTTTAAGCTTATATTACTCTTTTAGTTAAAACAATATGGTTGTGACAGAGATATGGAATAGAAGTGTGACTAAAATCACTCAAAGTAAGAAGCTTATTTTATCTTTGGACATTTGCAAGCAAAGGTTGCTAGATGTAACTATATATATATATATATATATATATATATAAGCTATCTCTCAATTGCATGTCAAATCAAGAGTAGATAAGATCAAAACTTTTCCTATTGTTTTAGTTTTTAACATGTAGCACTTGAATATTTGCAATGCTTTATGGATCAAGTTTGCTCAGCAATCAGCCATGTTCATATGGTTGGTCATGAGTTTACCATATCTGAATCTTACTTGGGATCTAGAATGAGTAAATTGAGTTGAGCGAGTCATGGTAGCTTGTATAAACTTAGGTTTTAATTACATGACCATCAAATATGATGTAACCATAATTGCTTGGATAGGCTTGTCTCATGTAATCAAGCTTCTCTAACAAGCTCATCTGAAACAAATTTTGTTGGCCCAGATGGCAACCCAAGAGGGGGGGGGGTGAATTGGGTTCTTAAAAAAATTTTACACTTAAAAACCAATTTCACTAAGTTGATGTGCACAAGTGAAGTGATGCAATAAATAATAAACACAATATAAATGAGAGAGAGAGTAATAAGCACAACAAACACAATAAGGTTTATAGTGGTTCGGTGTTATCTACACCTACGTCAAGCAACTCTTGGGTCCACACTATAATCACCCTGGTTACAGCTGAGTTATTTTGTAAGATCACAACTCGAACTTGTTGTTTTACAGGAGGTCACAATGAACCCAGCTGGTTTTCATGAGTTCACCAGCACACAACCCAACGTAAGCTACTCTTAGCTTACCCCGAGGTCAACTATCCCAACTAATTCAATCCCCCAATTGAATTAGACAGAAAACTATTCAAATTTAAGTTTACAACAATTTAAAGCTCCTTAAATGAGCAAATATGCAATGTAAATAAATAAGAATAGAAAAGCCTGATTTTGAAGCGATTTGAAGTTGAGCTTTTCTTCTTTTTTATTTTCCTCTCTTCTTTTGAATCGGCTAAAAGATTTGAACTTTGATTCTTGAACAAAGCTTGTTGAAGAGAAGTTGAAAACTTAGGGCTCTTTCTTTTTTCTTCAAAACTGTGGAAATCCTTTGGATTTGATCTTGAAACGCCTTTGAATTTCTCTTCTATCTCTTCTCAATAGATGGCTTTAAGCACAGAGATTTTTCCTCTTGAAAACTAGATGATTTCTCTCTTTTTCTTTTCGGTTTTCTTCTCTCTATTTTTCATTCTATTTTTTCTTTTATAATCTTCTTTAATCCAAGATTAGGTAAAAATAGCCATTGAAATATACGTGGATTGCCTCCTCACGCAAAGAAATAGATCCGTTGGGGGTTAGGTGAAGAAATGTTACTGTTGGAATCCATTCTCACAGATTTGAAATTTTGTTCCTGACAGGTTGGAGTCGGCTCCAACTTTTCATGTGTCGACTCCAAGTCGGGTTTCCAAAAATAGTAACAAAAAGTCCGTTGGGGAGTCGGCTCCGAGAAACTGTGGTGTCGGCTCGACGTGATCTGGAGTTGGCTCTAAGTTTCGAGGGTGTCGACTCTAACATTGTCCCGAAAATACACTCTCTATTCTCAGGTTAGAGTTGGCTCTAACATTTCCAGGTGTCGACTCCGAAAATTGGCGCAGAAAACCATTTCTCTGTCTTAGGTTAGAGTCGGCTCTAGAATTTCAAGTGTCGACTTTGAACCGTGCCAAAATATTAAACTGTTCTGATACGCCCTGGAGTCGGCTTCAAACACTGTGGGTGTCAGCTCCAAGTTCTGAACTTTAATATATTCCATTAAACAACTAATTCAAACTTAATTTTGTATATCATTTGAATAACCGAACCTTTCTAAGTTCCTGAAACACTTGTTAATTTCATTAGTAACACAAAAAATATACTCATGGCTTTTGTTAATCATCAAAATCAATAAGTGGGTCAACAATCTTTCCCTTTTTGATGATGACAAAAACATTGAGTATATGCATGATTAATCAATGAAATTAACAAAATAAATAAGTTCTAAGTTCTCATAGTTAAGCTCCCCCTGAACGAGGTAGCTCCCCCTATGATAACCAAATTGAGTTTATTTGAATTCAATGCATATATGTTATAACCAAATTAAATTCATTTAACACTTAACACATATACAAACATCTTTCATGCATATATGTTATAACCAAATTAAATTCATTTAACACTTAACACATATACAAACATCTTTCAATGCATATATGTTATAACCATCAAATGCATATACGTAAACAAACCTTTCTCCCCCTTTTTTGTTATCAACAAAAAGGTTAAGAAAGAAGTGCTTAAGTCAAAATCAAAATTAATGCTTCAATCAGTATTCAAGATAACATTCAATGAATTCAAAGTCATTCAGAACATTCATTAATTCATTGCAAAATACATCATTACATCATTCATATTACTTCAAAATACATCAAACCATCAAAGTACATAATTTGTCCTAAGTACAAACTAAAGACAAAACTAAATCATTTCAAAATTCTTTTCAGTTCTTCTAGAATTTGTCCCATGTCCTTCTCTTGAATTTTTATAAAATCATTTAGCATTCTTTCAACTAAAGCAGCTGCAACAGCAACTTTTTCTTAAAGTTTTGCGTTGCACTTTGAATAGGTGTCAGAGTCACCTGCAATATCCTTGATCTTATCAAATATCAACCTTATGTCTTTCATCAAGGTAACAGAAGATGTGCTCAAGGATGACTCTATCACTCTGATCTTATCTTCCAAAGAGTAAAAATGCTGCCTGATTCCCATAATTTGATTCTCAAGTTCATTCTTCATCTTAGACTCATGATCCAAAAATAGAGATTGAGCTGCTCCAACTAACTTTCAAAAAACCAGTGGATGCCTAAGCAAATGATGTAGGGGCCGGTGTAGGTGCTGGGGGTGCAGGACTGCTGGGGCCAGGCGAAGGGTGTCTCACAGAAGGTCCTGCAACTGATGGACCAGGCCACAGTCTTAGCCTTAGTTGTACCATCATCCAGATTCCTTTCCTTTCCCAGTGACCATTGATCTTCACGAAGCCCATACGGTGCAAGGTAGCCTTATTATAATAGTCTGTATGTCTAAGGCTCTTTAAAGGCTCATTATCCAATATATTCACACCTTGGCTCTGAAAGGCCATAGTTAGAATCATACCATAGGGTAGGGTTGACCTCTTCTTATTGCTAGCCTCAGCCATGTGCCAAATCATCATTCCAGGTAAGTTTATTGGTTGGCCGATCACAACGAATCCATTACTACAACATCCCTCTCGGATACATACTCAAATCGTCCAGTCTTGGGGAACAAAATTCTGCTACAAATATTATGCAAAAGTCTTAACTCTAGGGGCAACTGATTAGCCCTAATTTCTTCAAATTCAACTACATCTCTTCCAAGCATTCTAGATAATGCCACACCTCTCTTACTATGGGAATTAGCAATAGGTCCAATAACAGGCATTTCTAACAGATTTTCCAAAATCTCTGAAGTTAGATAAACTCTTGTACCTCTCACAAAACTCACAAGGCCTTCGTCTCCTCTAGACAAATTGAGATAAAAATCCTTTACAAGGGCCGGATAAGTAGGAAACTCTAGGGAACATACCTTCTCCCAACCCATTTCTTTAATCTGCCTTCCAAGTAAAACCCTCAGCTTCAAAAAATCTGAAATCTACCTTTCTACCCATTGTTATAACCTTCCCTGCTAAGAGATCTACCTACGGAGAAGAAGGACCAGGGATGGCACTAGGAGTGAAGGACGACGACGTAGAAGATGAACTGGGTGAAAGGTTGATGTGTCGGATGCCTCACTGTCCTTTTCCTCATCACGATCGCTCTGAATACCGATCCTTGGTGCTTAGGTGCCATAGATTGCTAGGGAGTGATGGATTAGAGAGATTCTAGGATTTGGAAGGTTTGGAGAGAGTTTTGGAAGAGTTTGGAATTGAATGGGGTCGAATAGGTGTTGACTCTGCCCTAATATAGTCAACCTGGGACCACAAGGTGTCGGCTCCTACAAAGCCAGGTGTCGACTCCAAGTTGTTAACATAGTCAGCGCCGAAATAGAGTCGGCTCCGTAAAGGCGGGTGTTGGCTCCAAGGTCATAGATAGAGAACTACACAGGTAGGTGTCGACTCCACTAATAAAGGTGTCTACTCCAAGACAGTTTCAGTAAAAAAAATGATTTTCAAAGGATCTGAAACTTGTCAAAAGTTAACAAATCTAGAATAAATTTTTCGTAGAATGTGGTGAATCAAGAGGCTCAAATATCTAGATACGTTTTTCTTATAAATACAAAAAGTTTTCAAGAAAATAATTGAATTCTAGATAGCCATTCCTAGAAGTTTCAAAATCATTCCATGGGTCACAAATTCCTAACTCTCCTCTTAGATAACAAAATCTGTCTTCACTTAGGGGTTTTGTAAATATGTCCACTAATTGTTCATCAGTACATATGTAATCAAGATAAATATCATTATTAGCTACATGTTCTCTAATGAAATGATATCTTATTTCAATGTGTTTTGTTCTTGAATGTTGAATTGGATTTTTAGTTAAATTTATTGCACTAGTATTATCACATTTAATTGGTGTTTTATCAAGTATTATACCATAATCTTCAAGTTGTCGCTTAATCCAAAGGATTTGACACAGCAACTTCCAGCTGCAACATATTCAGCTTAAGTAGTTGATAGTGCAACCGAATTTTGCTTTTTGCTAAACCAAGAGATTAAGTTATTACCTAAAAATTGGTATGCACCACTTGTACTTTTTCTATCTAGTTTACAACCAGCATAATCAGTATCAGAATATGCAACCAAATTTAATATTGAGTCTCTAGAGTACCATAGTCCTACATTTTTAGTTCACTTAAATATCTTAGAATTCTTTTTACATCAATTAAGTGAGATTCTTTAGGTTCAGACTGATATCTAGCACATAAGCAAACAGCAAACATAATATCAGGTCTACTTACTGTTACATAAAGTAGTGAACCGATCATACGTCTATAATATTTTTGATCAACTTGCTTACCATCTTCATCTTTATCCATTTTGCATGAAGGACTCATAGGTGTTCCAAGGGGTTTAACTGATTCCATACCAAACTTCTTGAGAATTTCTTTCGTGTACTTTGTTTGGTTGATGAAAATCTCTCTCTTTCTTGTTTGATTTGTAGTCCAAGGAAGAAGTTAAGTTCTCCCATCATGCTCATCTCAAACTCACCTTGCATTAACTTTGCAAATTCTTGACATAGAAGATCGTTAGTAGCACCGAATACAATATCATCTACATAGATTTGTACTACTAATAAATCTTTATTTTCTTTTTAAAATAAGGTTTTATCAATATTTCCTCTAGTAAAATCATTTTCAATTAGAAATTTGCTTGACCTATCATACCAAGCTCTAGGTGCTTGTTTTAAACTATAGTTCTTTGTGTAGTTTAAAAACATGATTTGGAAATTTATGATCTTCAAAACCAGGTGGTTGTTCAACAAAAACTTCCTCATTTATAAACCCATTTAAAAATGCACTTTTGACATCCATTTGAAATAAATTAATATTCATATGACATGCAAATGCAAGTAATAGTCTAATTGCTTCTAATCTAGCAACAGGGGCAAAAGTTTCATCAAAATCAATTCCTTCTTCTTGATTATATCCTTTTTCTACCAATCTAGCTTTATTTCTAATTACTATACCATTTTTATCTAATTTATTTCTAAACACCCATTTAGATCCTATAACAGGATGGTCTTTGGGTCTATCTACTAGGTCCATACTTTATTCCTAGTGAATTGATTTAATTTCTCTTACATTGCTAACATCCAATTACTATCTTTTTTGGCTTCCTCGATAGTTTTAGGTTCTATATGAGACACAAATGTAAGATGATTATTGATATTTCTCATTGATGATCTAGTTCTTACACCCTGAGATGGATCACCTATAATCAATTCCGTAGGATGACCATAAGCATATCTCCAATCTCTAGGTAGATCTACATCATTATGACTAGTATCAATAACATCATCTTAGGTGAATCGTCATCTTTAGTCTCATGTTCATGATCTGAAGATACATCCATATTCAATTTTTTAATATCTCTTTCAAGCAAATTTGTATCTTTCTCATCATCAATCTTTTCAGAACTTGATGCTAAAAACTCATCCAAAACTACATGAATTGACTCTTCTATAATTAAATATTTCTTATTAAATACTCTATAAGCTTTGCTAGAAGTGGAATATCCTAAGAAGATACCTTCATCAGATTTAGCATCAAACTTTCTAAGATTGTCTTTACCATTATTATGAATGAAACATCGACAACCAAATGCATGAAAGTAACTAATATTAGGTTTTCCAGTATGCCATAATTCATAGGGAGTTATCTTAAGGATTGGTCTAATTAAGGCTCTATTTAGGATGTAACATGCCGTGTTTATAGCTTTCGCTCAGAAGTACTTTGGGAGTTGGCTTTCACATAGCATGGTATGGGCCATATCTTCTAAAGTTCTATTCTTCCTTCTACAACTCCATTTTGTTGAAGTATTCTAGGTGC